>JAKOGI010000256.1:12500-175000 GCA_029747015.1 Carnegiea gigantea | reverse complement strand
CAAACTAATTACGGAAACATTAGGATGAACAATGATAATCAAAGGCAAAACAACGATAACAAGAACAATAAAGAATACCAAGATTTACGTGGAAACCCAAAACCGGAGAAAACCATGGACGACGATGAGCGAAGAATCCACTATGAGATAGGAGAGTACAAAACTGATCTCAGAGCGATGTGCTCTTGGAAGAGATCAGAAAGCGATTACAAATCACTCAGAATACTCTCTCACAAAACAGGAATAGCAGAATTTAAACTCTTATGGATGTTTATGTTTTTGTGTTATTGGGATGATTTTTAGAGCCTAGGTTAGGCCCTTTATATAGGGTTTAGAGGTACAAGGATGCAAAAGACCCTAGGAGCAACCCCAGCTGCCAGTACAACAAAACCCTAACAGGCACAGTCCGTAGCCCAAACTCCTTGAAGCCCATGGTAGATCTGCGGAGCTGATTTTAGGCCATTAAACCCAACAATCTTCACCTTGGATCAAAATTACCAACACCCATAGAGAATACCGTCAAAGGACCCCAAAGGGTAATCAAAGGTACTAAATGCCAATTAAGTCTAGGCAATGCTGGAACTTGGCAATAGGAAGAGACTTGGTTAGCATATATGTAGGATTCTCCGAGGTATGAACTTTTTTCACTGTAATGTCTCCTGCAGCAATAGTATCTCTGATGAAGTGGTACTTGATACTGATATGCTTGGTCTTTGAATGGTAGGCATCGTTTTTGGTGAGATGCATAGCACTCTGGCTATCCGAAAATACAGTAGTGACACCTTGTGAAACTCCAAGCTCAGTAACAAGGCCTATCAACCATGTAGCTTCTGTGACACTCTCATTTGCAACGATATATTCAGCTTCAGTAGTGGATAAAGCTGCAATAGACTGTAGTGATGCCTTCCACGAGATTGCACCCACATACAGGGTGAAAATATAGCCAGAAATAGATCGCCTATGATCAAGATCTCCACCGTAATTAGAATTAAGGAAACCTGCAAGATCATAGGTTGTAGTCTTGGATTTGTCAAACACCAAACATCTATCGAGAGAACCCTTCACGTAGCGAAAGATCCATTTTACAACCTCCCAATGATCCTTAATAGGATTGTGCATATAGCGACTCACCATGCTAACCGCATAGGCTAAGTCAGGTCTGGTGCAGACCATAGCGTACATGAGACTTCCAACTGCACTAGAATAGGGGATGTGAGACATTCTCTCAATCTCCTCTTCAGACTTAGGACAGAATTCGGCTGAAAGCTTGAAATGCGTAGCCAGAGGATTGGATACTGATTTACAATTATCCATATTGAACCCATCAAGGACTTTCTCAAGGTACTTCCTTTGAGATAGGTCACCACTAAAAATTCTGGTTTTTCCGATGGAAAATGCCGACCGAAAGGAGACCGTCGGACAGGTCGGCGGACATAGCGACGGAAAGATGGGAAAAGTAAAACGAGACGACGGGGCCCTCGACGGACGGTTATTCCGTTGGAAATTCTGACGGATTCCGACCATTCCGTCAGAATCCCGATGGAAATTCGAAGGAATAGGCGTCAGAACCACGGTCAATGTTGACCAGATCTGTGCAGAAATTGGGAAATTTTTTTAAAAAAGATTCCTTGTCCGACAGAATATTCCATCGGACGATAATGTCCGACGGAATATTCCGTCGGACAAAGATTGCAAACCCCAAAACCCAACTTCGGGTTTTCATTTTGCATGCTGAAAGAGCGAGAGAGGGAGGGCGAAGTAGAGAGAGAGAGAGGGAGGGCGCCGCCATCGCCGTCGTGAGCTGCCGCCGGTCGCCGGTATCGCCGCCACCCAGCTTGCTGCCGTCCACTGTGTGTCGCCGACCACCCCAATTCAACCACCAATTTTCTTTTCTAAATTCAAGTAAGTGGTGTTTATTTAGTTTGTTGTAAATTTTTTGATAAATTTGAGCTAGAATTTAACAATTATGTGGTAATTTTTGTTTATTGTTGAAATTTTATTGAGTTATTTGTAGATTTTGAGCTTTGAATTTGGTTGTGTTGATGTGAATATGAAAGTTTACTATGTAAATGTTGTTTGTTTAGTTTGTAGTAGATATTTTGATGAACTTGAGAAATTGGAGTTACAATCTAACAATTATATGGTAAGTTGTGTTAGTTATTGAAATTTTATTGAGTAATTGGTAGATTTTGGATTTTAAATGTGGTTGTGTTGATGTGAATGTGAAAGTAATTATTAAGTATTATTAGTAATTGTGTGGATGATGTAAAAATTTAATTGAATGTTATTTTTTAGAACTTATTATTTAGAGTTTTGAATTTGTAAGTTTATAGAATTTCATATTGGAAATGGATGTTTGGTGTGGCTAACTCATAGAATTTATGATGGTTACAATTAATCGTGAATATTTAGAACAATTAGTATGTTAGGATATAGAAAATGTGGGAGGGTGAAATATTGCGACGTATTATTTGGATAATATTTGTCCTTGTTATTTAGTATTGTAGAAATACTTGTAATATATTAATTTCAAAATTTAGATAATATTTGTAATTAGTAGATTATTTCATATGTTATACCTAAAATGTAATAAATTAAATGAAGGTATGTTGGATAATAATTGGAAGTTGGATGATGAAGTTGTATTATTTTGTAAATGTGTAAATATTATTTATTGTTATGTACATAGAGTAAATAATAGCACATTTATTATATATAACGTAAATATTTGAAGTTTTAATTTGTGTGGATGATTAATATGAAGGATATGGGTCATAAGAGAAAACATATTGCGAACGGGAAAAAAATACGTTATTGTTGCTGTGAATGTCGTTATTATTGGTGTCAATGTCACAAGTTTGGATTGCAATTTCAGACATTCGAACAGGTTTACATCTTGACCTAATTGTCGTAATATCTTATTTTTGTGCATCGCATATTGAACGTAGTGCATGACGAAGTAGTACAATCATATGTAAATTATTGATGTAACTATGTATGAAGAAAAGTGTAATCATTATGTCCATTATTATTATAAATAAGGAATTAACGTATACATTTCTAATGCTATGCAGTGGATAATATTGATGGACCACCCAATCGGAGGTGGATGTATAAAAGATTTTTACTAGGTAGAAAAGGGTATAGATAAGAATTTTTAGATGGAGTTAAATTGTTTGATCAATTTACAAGAAGTCAAGTGGAATTCATAAATAATGAACACTATAGATGTCCTTGTGCTAAATGCCAGAATAGAGCTTACAGAGAACCTGATGAAATGAGATTACACTTGTACCAAAACGGTTTTGTTAAAGGCTATTGGTACTGGACATCTCATGGGGAAGTAGAACCTATCTCCTATGACAATGTTGGAAGTAGCAACGCACAAAACTTATATGAGCACATGGTTTCAAGTCCCGTAGAGGTTGATAATACTAAACCATTTGTAGATAATGTTGAAGCAATGGTGAATGATGTGACGATTACTAATGAAGTTAGTGGCAATAAGCAACCAAATGTAGAAGCTCAGGCATTCTATAATATGCTTCAAGCTGTACAGAGATCTTTATAGGATAGGTGTACTAACCAAACTGAATTGTCAAATGCGGTCAGATTGATGAGTATCAAATCTAATTATAATATGCCTCAAAATTGTTTGAACGAGGTAATGCAATTAATGCATGAGAGTTATCCAGGAGACAATCGTGTCCCCAGAAATTACTCAGAGTTGAAAAAGAAGGCTCGAAGTTTAGGTTTAGATGTACAAACCATTGATTGTTGCCGCAATGGTTGTATGTTATACTTTAAGGAGGATTCAGTAGTTGAAAAAAGTAAATTTTGTGATGCACCAAGATGGAAGCCAAAGAAGTCAGGCGATAATGGGAAACCAAAACCATACGTGAAAATGTTCCACTTCCCATTGATACCTAGGTTACAACGCCTTTACGCCTTAAGAAGCACAATTAAACACATGAGGTGGCATTATAACAATAGGCGTGAGGATGGTGTTCTTTATCACCCTTCAGATAGGGAAGCATGGAAACATTTTGATCGTAAACACTCAGATTTTGCTTCGGAGCCCCACAATGTGAGACTTGGTTTGTGTGTGGATGGGTTTACCCCATTTGCACAATCTGCATGGCCTTATTCAATTTGGCCTGTCGTTGTGGCACCTTACAACCTTCCCCCGGATATGTACATGACAATGCCGCATATGTTCTTGACTTGCATTATACCTAGGCCTACAAATCCGAAGAATAAAATAGATGTGTACTTGCAAGCTTTGATTGATGAGTTGAAAATGTTATGAAATGGTGTTCAAACTTATGACATTTCAATGAAGCAGAACTTCGTTATGAGAGCTGTATTAATGTGGACAGTAAATGACTTCCCAGCACTTGGAATGTTATCTGGATGGAGCACTTATGGTGTTTGGAGTTGCCCTGTTTGTATGGAGAAGTTGAAAGCAACACATTTGAAACATGGGGGCAAACCATCCTGGTTTGACTGTCACTGTCAATTCTTGCCCAAACATCATGCATTTCGAAGAAATTGAACTGCATTTCATAGAGGAAAAGTTTTGAACGATGGTCCTCCATCCAGAAAAAATGGGGAGGAACGATACGATGAGTTTCGGAGTCTTCCTAAAGTAACCACTGATGGGGATTTCATCATCCCTGGTTTCAAGGAGAATTATCATAATTGGACAAAGTAAAGTATCTTTTAGGAGTTACCTTATTGGAGAAACCAACTACTACATCACAATTTGGACGTAATGCACATAGAGAAGAACTTTTGTGATAAAATCATCAACACTGTCATGGATGTACCTGGTAAAACAAAAGATAATGTTAAGGCAACGCTAGATATGGCCAAGATGTGTGATCGAAGTGAGCTGAACCTCAGACATGGTGTTAACGGCTGAACACTAAAACCGAAGGCTGTGTACGCCCTTTCTTTAGACAAACGAAAGGGGGTGTATGAGTGGGCGCAGCAACTAATAATGCCTGACCGATATTGCTCTAACTTTACAAACTGCGTAGATATGAAGTCTGCAAAGTTTCAAAACATAAAGAGCCATGATTGTCATGTATTTTTGGAGATGCCTATGCCAATAGCATTTCGTGCCCTTCCAGATGATATATTAGAACCACTCGTTGAGTTAAGTGAATTTTTCAAAAATCTTTGCTCAACAGTATTAAGGGTTGATAAGCTATAAGAAATGCAACGCAATATAAGCATTATACTTTGTAAATTGGAGAGAGTTTTCCCACTGGGATTCTTTAATATCATAGAGCACTTGCCTATACACTTGGCAGAAGAAGCAGACCTAGGGGTCTAGTGCAATATCGACGGATGTATCCATTTGAAAGGTAAATATTTATCCAAATATCATAGAGCACTAAATTTAGCAGTAGTCTTATACTACAAACACTCATATAAGTTGCAATTTAGGTACTTTGGATGGCTTAAGAAGAAGATAAAAAACAAAACACATCCTGAGGGATCAATGGCTGAAGCATACTTGGTGTTTGAGATATTGCAGTTTTCTTCTTATTACTTCGGCGATGATGTGCCTTCAATGCGCATAACACGTCGACGTAATGAGGATGAAAATGACGAGCCACAAATGCAACCTACTTTATCAGGTTTTCAAACCCAAAGAACTCCAGTGGGAAGGGGTACGCAGAGGTACCTAACCGATGAAGAGTTGCACGGTGCACACCTTCACATTTTGTTGAATTGTAATGAAGTGCAACCTTATATCGAGTAAGTCAAATCTACACCTTTTTTGTGTTGTAATGAAGTTAATTGGGAACTTAGTGCTGATGAATATCATTATCACAGTTTATTCAAACAATAACAATTACAAGAAAATCCCACTTTAACGGACGTGGAGATAGATGCCTTGATTGAAGCTCAATTTATTTGGTGGTTCAAAAAATCAGTAAGAGCGTAAACTTGCCTCTTATATCATATATTCATCTCCTTGAGTACATCTTACACAATATAGTTCCCATGTTGATCAAGTTTGTAAAAATTAATGTAGGTTGAACTTGTACAAATCTTCAATGACGAACACCAAGTACACATATACCACTTGGCTCAATTGCCTTTACGGAAAGTTACATCTTGGTTTGCATTCAAAGTTAATGGATTTCTATTTTACACACAGAAAAGGTGTGAAGGGAAAAAGACTTTCAACTGTGGCGTTTACGTTAAAGGGAGCGGGGAAGGTGGATATGAGGACGATTATTATGGAATCCTTTAAGAGGTTATTCACATTGAATATCTTGGAGAGCCGCTCAAACAATGTATGTTGTTCAGATGTGATTGGTTTAATAACATCCCTCGAGGAATATGTTGTCCCAAACTATGTCCATTTGTAGAGATGAACGCCACTCGAAGATATAGAAAATATGATCTATTCATATTTGCTAGTTCTGCAACCCAAGTGGTGTACATGAAATACCCGAATGGAATAAGATAAGTCTAATTGGTGAGTTGTTGTAGCAAACAAACCCAGACATAAAGTGAATAACGAATTCACTTTAACACAATTCCTACAACTTTGTTGAGTTGAGAGGAAGACATTGAAGTTGTTAATGAAGAAGGTGCAAACGAGGAAGGTGTAGAGGCAAAGTGGGATGATGATTATGAATATATTGAAGATGAAGTCGTTGTCGACCATGAAGATTCTGATGAGGACAATGAAATTGAGGATGATGACTAGTAGAATAATTCCTAAATGTACATTAATTCAATTTACGTATTTGCATGTTGTATGCATATGGACTTTTTCGTTATATGGATGTACACTTCGTCATTGTATGCATGTAGTCTTTGTTGAATAATTAATGACACAATTGTCATTTTATGATTTGGTAATATTATTTAATTCTTGTATTTTATGTTATTTGATCACTACAATTTGTATGTTTGTCTTAAAGATGTCAGGTATGCAACATGGACGTGGTGGTGGACGTGGCAGAACTCGGGGAAGAGGTCATGACAACCAATGTGGCCAATCAGAGGAAGAGTTCCAGAGATGGAAAAACTACCAAGACATCCCTCAGAATGCTTTTCCTGATCCCAACAACATCCAAAACATGCCTCAAAATACTACATTCCCTCAGGCTGACATGTGCTTCTTCCAGTCACAATGACCTCCTAACACTCAGACTCAAGGAGTATTTATAGGTAACCAATTTGGCTCGTACATCCCTGTACCACATGTCATTCCACAACACAATGAACAAAGGAGCTGGGATCATAGTGAAGGTGCTTCAAGCCATGGGAGCACGTCCAATAAGGTGCTTATTAGGCCAGATGGTAAAGAGTAAGTGATTATACATTTCCACTTTTGTACATTCAGAACTGAAACATACATATAAATATGCTTGTTGTGAACACAAATTTGTAACTATATTTCTTACTTACAGCTTCTTTCCATATAATATGGTGTTTGAAATAACGAAGATATTTGTGAGCAAATTTTCCGAGCCTTGGCCAACATGGGGTAAAGTCCCTAAATCCCAACGGGATCTGTGGTTTCGCGAGTTCAAGGTAAGATAAATTTACAAGTTCACTACAACTGTAAATATATTGTTCACTAACATATTGTTTATATTTTGCTCACTTTTATTTTACAAAAGCGTTTTTATTGGGCTCCAAAGCATGACTTCCAGATTAGGAGGAACTTTGAGGAGAAGGTGGCTAGTGGATTGAAGGACACATTTGGGGAGCTAAGGAAAAGGGGCAAGCAGCCTCTGTGGTTGTCTAACAGCACTTGGAAGTCACTCCAAGAGTACTGTGCTTCTGAAAATTTTCAAATGGTGAGTGCACAAGCGAAGAAGAACTGTAACAGTGATCAGGATGGCTTAGGTCCTTCTTTGCATACATGTGGTTCAATCCCATTTAGTGAGCAAAAGAGACGTTTGGTAAGTACGAAGAACTCTCACTTATTTCAACTTATTACATTCTGTGCTTTGTATGTGTTTTAATTTGTAATGTATGAAGAAGTCTCACATATTTTAACTTATTTGCATATTGTATAGGCTAAGAAGCTTCAAAGCGAGCCGACTATAATAGAGCTATTTAAAGACACTCATCAACATTAGCAGAACAACACACGGGTTGATAAAAAATCTGAAAAAACATATGTAAGTAACATTTATTTTTTACGTGTTTAAAATATTCTTACTCCATTGGCGTTACTAGATCTACAACATTTAATATTTTTGAACTTATTTCGTAGACAGAGCATCAATAGAAATAGGAACAGATCAGGAATTCCCCATCCTCGACAGATCCTAGCTCTGAGCCGTTTGAAATTCCATTTGAGACGGAGCTGTGGGTGCAAGGCAACTTAGACAAAAAGGGGCGTGTGTATGGACTAAGTTCAGAAGGGGTGAAACTAAAGCACCTGTTCAAGTCCACAGCAACATCCAGGGGCAGCCAGGAGCCAGATGTGCGAGAGATGGTCACTTAATTGAACAATGAGTTAAGTTCAATGGCAGAGTTAAATCACCGAACTGAAGACAGGAACCGTCATTTAGAAGAGAAAGTGATGATGTTGAGTGAACAACTTAGTGGGGTGCAAAACACACTGAGTGAGTTCATTAGATCTCAATAAGCATCTGGTTCTGGATCATGCCCACGCCCTTCTTCGCGCCCTCGACAGCACCGCCACTCCACTTATGCTGCTACTGCTCCTCCTCCTCCTCCTCAGCCCCAATATCAAAATGATGATGACGATGATGACGACGACGATGATGATGGTGATGGTGATGATGATGGTGATGGTGATGGTAATGGTAATGACCATGGGTATGATCCGTACTCTACTTATAACTATTTCAACTATTAAAACTTCTAACATTCGGCAAATTTCATATTATGTTATGTATATTGGGTACAATGGTTTGGATTTGCATATACTACGATCATCTAGATTTTTGAACAGTTTGTACTTGTGATGTTGAATGAAAGTAACCATGTGTGATGGTTACTTTCGGAATTAGTTAGAATGTCAATGCATTTATGTGCAAATTATACTTGTGCTGGTTGAGTTGAATGAACATAACCATGTGTGGTGGTTACATAGTTTTGATTGATGTACCACGTGTGGTGATTGTAAGTATTGAATTTGCAGATTTTGTGTAAATTATACTTTGCGCTGGCTCAAGGAGCCCAATTTTTTTAAAAAAAAATTTCCAGAAATTCCGACGGAACTCCTAACAGCCTGCGATAAATTTCCGACGGGTTACAGACGGAATCCGACGAAAATTCCGACGGAAATTCCGACGAAAAATACAATTACCTCGTTTTTTTTAAAAACAAGGGCTAGATGCGGCTGACCAACCAACAAGCCGTCGAACCCAAACTTTTTCGTCGGTGTTTCATCGGAGGGCTTCTCCAATGACCTTCGTTTTCCGTCAGAACAGTGCCGACGGAATGCAATATTCCATTAGCATGTGGTCCCGACCCGCTTTATTCCGACGGACACTTTTGGTATGCTATTCTGTCGAAAAATCATTTTTCCAACGGAAAAAGTTACTTTTTCGGTCGGAAATTCCATCGGAAAAATCAGTTTTTTTAGTAGTGGGTATAGTTTGCCAACCTTTTGATCCCTGTGAATCTCCATGCCAAGTATCTTCTTGGCTACGCCTAGATCCTTCATCTCGAACTCATCACTAAGTTGAGATTTCAACTTGTCGATCAAGGACTTATCCTTCGAAGCAATGAGCATATCGTCAACATATAGCAACAAATAAATGAAGGAACCATCAGATTGTTGAAAATATACACAATTGTCATAGTGACATTGTGTATAGCCTTGCCCTATTATAAATGCATCAAATCGTTTGCACCATTGTCTTGGAGCTTGTTTAAGTCCATACAAGGACATCTTTAGTCGACACGCACTGTGTTCCTTGACAGGAACAATAAATCCTTCAGGTTGCCTCATATAAATCTCCTCCTCCAACTCACCATGAAGGAACGCGGTTTTAACATCAAGTTGCTCCAACTCCAAGTTAAATAGAGTAACAAAAGCAAGCAGCACTCTAATAGAGCTATGTAGAGTCTCCCATGTTTTACTCCTTTCATAAGAGCCAGCGCACCCTTAGAGATTTTTAGGATTCCGCCTTCAGTAGAATACTTACACCCCTTAGATTCGAGGGTGCTAAGTGAAATAAGGTTGCGCTTCAGGTCAGGAATGTGACGGATATTGGAAAGAGTCCTCAGTACACCATCATGGGTCTTGATCTAAACAGTTCCAATGCCTGCAACACTGCATTGAGCATTATTGCCCATGAGAACGACACCTGAATCCAGCGGCTCATATGTTGAAAATTAGTCCCTGTGGGGACACATATGATAGGTGCGACTGGAATCCATAACCCACTCAGTAGCACCTTTGCTGTCAGTTGTGGTGACTAGTAAGACATCACATCTGACCCAGAGTCAACGACTACAGCTTCAGCAGATTGACTATTTTTCTTTTCCCGTTCCTTCTTGTTCTTCAGTTTATAACATTCCGCGACCAAATGCCCTGACTTGTTGCAGTACTTGCAGAATTTGCTGGATTTACAGCCTTTCCATTTCGATCTGGAGTTTCTCCTGTTTGTACCCTCCATTTTAGAGGATCTTCCTCTTATAATCAAACCTTCTACTTTGTCATCAGAATACACGTTAAGATCAAACTTTTCTTTAGATAGTACGTTAAACTTAACATCCTCAAAAGTTAAAGTGTCATTGTTGCTATACAACAAAATTTCCTTGAAGTGTTTATAGGAGGAGGGCAAAGAGACAACCAGCCGTGCTTTCCATCTTGCATCTTCAACACCGGGAATGCCCTCCTTTCGCTTGTAGATCCACTTGGCCGTTAGAGCACGACGACCTTTTCAGCAGATCACATAACTCCTAAGTCTCATTCTTGTATAAACTCTCCATTTCTTCTTGCAAAGCCATAAGCCAGTTTGAGGAGTTTGGACAAGAAATGGCTTCAGAATATGAGGAAGGTTCAACACGTTCAGGTATCTCCTGTGCAATGGCCAATGCATTTGTAGTCAGCCCATTCTCATCATCAGCTAAGTAACGTGCAGGCTTCCTTATAGTTCTTCGTGGTCTGTCACGAGCAAGAGAGCAAGTATCTGTGGCCTACTATTCTGGACTTGGAATGCTGGGATTGACTTCCTCATACTAGACCTCACTACCAGAATGAGGTAATGTGTCTTTACCTTGAGGGACATCTGCAGGAATCTCAAACTCTACCTTCTCACTGGTATCTTCCTGATTACCTGTAGAAACAGATTCTTTCCCTAGTGAAAACATAACAGTTTTATTGAAGGTTATATCCCAGCTTTGAATGACCTTCTTGGAGTCAGCACACCACAGCCAGTATCCCTTAGATTCAGATGCATAACCTAGAAACATGCACTTGACAGCCTGAGGGGCTAACTTCCCGTTGTTAACATGTGCGTAGGCAGAGCATCCAAATGCTCGCAGAATAAAATAGTCAACAGGATTACCTGACCAGACTTCTTCTGGAATTTTGAAGTCAATAGCGGAGTGTGGAGAATGATTCACCAAATAACAGGCCGTTGAAACAGCCTCTGCCCAAAAATCATGGCGATGCCACAGGTTGGCATTGGAGAGTATACAGCAAGCTCTTTCAAGTAGAGTCTGATTGATACGTTCTGCGACTCCATTTTGCTCAGGCTTTCCGACTAGGGTCTTATGTCTAGCGATACCCTGAGTGGCGCAGAACTCGTTGAAATTAGACTCACAAAACTTGAGACCATTGTCAGTCCTGAGTTTCTTTATCTTTCTCCCAGTCTGGTTCTCTACGAGGGCTTTGAATTTCTTGAACATGGGAAAAGTCTCATTTTTCTGCCTAAAAAAATAAACCCAGACTCTTTGAGAAAAATCATCTATAAAGGTCAGCATATAACGTTTTCCTCCAATAGAAGGAACTCTAGATGGACCCCACAAGTCGGAATGTATATAATCAAGGGTACCTTTGGTACGGTGAGTAGTAGTAGAAAAACTGACTCTCTTTTGTTTTTCAAAAACACAATGATCGCAGAAATCGAGTTTTCCCGTACCTTTGCTGCCAAGTAGACCTCACTTGCTTAGAATTGTCATTCCCTTCTCACTCATGTGACCCAAGCGAGCATGCCACAATTGAGTAGAATCTGCTTCAGATGAGGGGGTGGTGACTACAGCAAAACTAGTCACTGTGGTACCTCAGAGTATGTGGAGACTCCCACGTCTTACTCCTTTTATAAGAACTGATGGGGACCATCCTTTGGAAACAAGTGAAGACCAAGCCACATGCCTAAGGGACCCTACAACCACCAAAGAAGTCAAAGAGGTTCATACCATGGTCCGAGAAACCATCAAACATGCATTGCACATGCTGCCCGGTTTGGACAGAAATTGGCCCGGTTTTGCAAGCCTAATTACCCAAGCTTAGGTGGACTTAAAGGGCTGAAAATTACTTTTTGGAACCCTTAATATGTCAGCTTCAAAGGCATATAAAGAGTTCTAGGTTAGGTATCTAGGAAATAAGTCAATGGGAGCCTTTTTCTAGAAGCAGCAGAAACTGTCCCAGTTTGCACATGCTGTACCTTTTTCCTGATATCTCCCAAACGGCTACTCCAAATGGCGTGCAACTTGAGGCCTGTGAAATCTGACTTCCGGAGCTTTCCAAAAAGACCTATTGCAGCCAATTTGGATCAGAAACCTAGGAGTTATAGCTGTTTAAAGTTGACCCATGTGCACTGAAAAGTTGCTGACATAAAGTAAAAAACACTTTTCAGCTTTTGTCTTTTGCTTTTTGGTCCCCCCATGCTTTTGGACGTGTAAGAGCTTGTTGGATCCTTTTTTTTCAGCTTGTTAAAGGTTCCCCCCCCCCCACTATAAAAGGGAGGCCTTGGGCTGCCAAGAGCATGGAGATGAACTTGCATTCAGCTTTGAGTTTTGTAAACTCTCTTAAATTCTCTTCAAAATTCCTATTGTTATATCTTGGATGTTTGGCAACCTCAAGTGGGTCTCTAGGTCTTCTTAATTCAACTAAGAAGGTGATTAACTTCTGTAACTTAGTTGAAGGAAGAAGATTTGCCCAAGTGTGCAAACCAAGGTGGATTATCATCACCCTTGCTAGTCCACTTGATCTATCTTGGTTCTTGATTTTCTTTTCATGTTTTCTACCCAAGTGCATTCTTGATTCACTTTAGCAAATACTTGCCTTAGTCAAGCTTGAATACATCAAGAACCAGCACACCCTTAGAGATTTTCAGGACTCCACCTTCAACGTAATACTTGCACCTGTTAGATTCGAGGTTGCGTTTCAGGTCAGGAATGTGAAGGACATTGGAAAGAGTCCTCAGTACACCGTCGTGAGTCTTGATCTGAACAAAGCCAATGCCTGCGACACTACATTGAGCATTATTGTCCATGAGAATGAAACTTGAATCCAGCGGCTCATATGTTGAAAATCAGTCCTTATGGGGACACATATGATAGGTGTTATGATTTTCCGCAAGTGTACGGTTTATCGTTGTATAAATTATTGGTATCGTCCTCAGGGATGGATGTGAAATTAAGTTACTACTCAACTAAATTAAACTTGCTAGATAACCCTTTAATTGATGGCCTAGGAGTGCAGATTAACATCAAATCAGCATCAAAATAACAACAAGTTAGAAGAGCACTCAAATGATAAAGTGTAGAGCATCTAACACTTCGTGGTAGAGCAAGCCAATCTGAGCTACAACTAGTAAAGTGATTAACAAGCAAACAGAGCCATTGTACCCAAAGAAAACCTCAAGAAAATAGAGCCTCAAATCAGAAATTCAACATAAATGTTTGCAAATTCAATTCTAATGTCCAAACTTGTACTCGAAATTGGGAGTAAACTATAATCTAATTTCACTAATTTGAGAATTAAAAACAAGATCTAAAACTGAAAAATGAAAATCAAAGAAAATAAAACTAAAATAAAAGAACTCTACTCTTTACTCTACTCTCTTCCTCTGCTCTGCCATTAAAGCCTCCATTAAAAGCTCCCCAAAAATGCCAACTTTAGCCCCTTTGAATGCTTGAAAACCGCCATTGATGATACTGAGTAATGGTGGAGTGAATAAGGAGAAAAAGGGATGCTATGGCTATGGTTATAGCGCTTGAAGAAGACGAAGGGATGTGTGATTATGGTGGAAAAAGATAGAGGGGCACGGCTGCCCCTGTTCTGGCTTTGTGAGATGAGGAAGAAGAAGAATGCGAAGGAAGGGGAGGGGGCTAGGTATCACGTGCAAGGGGCGCGGGGTGACTTAAAGGGAAGCAAGCTATGTCTCATTGGGAAGAAGAAGGTAGGCCTAGCTCACAGAAGGTAAGACACGCTAGGCCGGCCCACATGGGGAGGAAATAAGAAAAGAGGGAAAGGGAAGGAGAAACTGGGAATGGGCCGCAGACAGAGAGGGTAAACAGAACCAGCCCACGTAAAGGGAGAGAAGGAGAGAAAGAGGAGGTAGACTGGTCTTGGGCCACGTGTGTGGACCATTGGGCTCTCTTCCTTCTTTTGTTTTTATTTCATGATCCACAACGCTTCTTCTAAATCCTTTGACACCCAATTTATCCAGATTTCATTATTCCTACAAAATAAATGAAAACATATTAAAATCCTAATTTAATCATTTATTTTAGAGCAAGTATTAGATAATAAAGAATATAATAATTTCATGCTGAACAAATACCTCCACACCTAAGTGTTGCTCGTCCTCAAGTAAAACAAAACTAAAAATCCTAAAAAAGAAAATAAAACGCTAACTCACTTTCGTAGGAATCACGGTTGCACTTAGCACGTGCAACAAGTCCTTTAAACCTCTAGGTTACCCTTAGTGGACAAGTAAGGTCTCGTGAGGATTTGCAGAAGATGTACCCACAAAATCTATAAAAGAAAAAATAAACTCGAAAATCTTTCTGGTTTTTTTTTCCCGTACAAAACTGGGGAAAGATATATACACATTCTAATCAACTAAATCACTTATGTAGCAAAGATATTGGCTTGTATATAAATAGAATGTACTCATCAAGGCTCTCTACCCCATAAATATCATCAAAGCATTAACATTTCACCTCACTGGACATCAAGATTTGGAATCCATCCCCCTGCTTGTGTGCAAGTGTATCATCATCCTAGGGTTCAGGTTTACCAGAATCAAACTCAATCTCACTTGACTGACACAAATTACGTTATTGACTTATTAACTTAGGAAGCAAGCTTTCCTAATGGCAGTAGTGCCTCAAAGGGTAACATCCAGTAGTACATGCTTCAAAGGGATGCTTGTCATTCCAAATTTTATTTCATTTCTCTTTCTTTCTTTTTTTTCCAATTCCATTTTTTTCTTTTGTTTTTTTTTTCATTTTTCTCATTCTCATGTTTTTCTCCCTTTTTTTTCTTTTTTCCAATAAAAACCAAAAATAATTGTGTCAAAAACAAGTGGGAGAGCCGATTATGGAAAACTAAGACCTTAAGACAATGAGAATGAAATAAACAGGGATTAGATTACACAGTTATAATGAACAAATGGGGTTAGAATTTGGGCTAAGAATGACACACCGAGGATAGAGACCTGACATGCACATCACTTCATATGCAAGCTAAAAATCAAAGTGCATGGGATTTAAATTGATTAGAAAAGTACAAAGGCTCCCCAAAAACAAAACAAAATCTTTTTGGATTTTTCAAAAAATTTTCAGATTTTTTTCAATTTTTGTTTTCTTCAATTGTTTTTCAAAATTTTTCAAAATTTTCCCACCTCCACACCTAAATCTCACAATGTCCTCATTGGGAGTGAAAAGAAATAGACAAAAGAAAAAAAAAACTAAAAAGAATAACGAACATACAAAAAGAAGACTAAGATTCAAAAAGAAAGAAAAATGATATGACTCTAAAACTCAAAAAGAAAACAATAAAAATAAAACAAAGCAACAAATATATACAAACGAAAACAAAATTAAAGAAAAAAGATAAAGAGAAACGTTTACACCAAGTCAGGTGCAGAAGTACACCTAAACTATAGCATCTTGAAATGTGCTTAGATAGAGGCTCATAGAGCATCAGCCACTCCATATCAAATGGAACATTGCTACTTAAATCAAATCCCAATAACGCACGAAGCAGCTTGTCAAATATAGAAGACCGACTCTCAATAAGATCAATGCCGAAGAAATAAGAAAGTTGGTGCCAAGTAAAGTACATCCACCTTATCAATGCAGCACAAGTAATGGCCTGTTTCAATTTGTCAAACTGTTAGGCCCAATCAGAAAATGGATAAACGTACTTAAAAGTAACCAGTAAGTGGGTCATTAGCCTAGAAAGTATATCATCATAAATAAATGGTTTAGGCAAATTAGTGAGTCCAAAAGTCACAAGTCCTTCAAGTTCAATGGGCGTAGGAGTCTGGTCTAAATCAAAATGTTCAATGATAATGGCCTTAGACTCAACAAATTTAGACTTGTAGTTTCCAAAAAGAAAGTCAGGGTGGATGGGGTTAAAAGAAAAAGATTCATATTCAGCACACAAATTCACATCCAAACCGACATTGGCATCAAAACCACATGAAAAAGATTCATATTCTATAGAAAGAATATCATCACTAAATTCCAATCTAGTGGGTTCAAGTGTCTTCTTGCATGACTCATGTGAACAAAGATCTAACTCATCTCAATCAGGATGCTCATCAGTTATAACGCTTAAATCTAACTCACTAGGGTTCCCACATTCATCACCCTTCTCAAACTCAAAAGAATCATTTAAAGTAGTGGGGGGGGGGTTGGCAAAAACTAGGACATCTTCAATGATGTCCATAGGTGAGCTAAATTCAGGTGCAAGGGCAGGGGATAGAGACAAAGGGAAGTCACTCTCTTGATCTAGACTAGGCAAAGGCATCTCTTCATTCAAGTTAGGCCTAGCAGAATAAGAGGATTCAAAATCATCATAGAGACTAACTTCAGGTTTAGGGGATCCTAAATTAGAGTCAGGCTCTCTATAATTCTCCCTACTTTGACTAAAACTATGAGAATATTCAGCAATTCTTACTTTCATGTTCTCTATCATTTTATCAGTCAATTCATTTATCTTCTTTTTCACACTTACACAAGTAGCATCAACATAAGCATGAAAAGGGCAAGTAAGAACATCATGGTCAGAAGATTCACAATAATCGCACAACACAGGAGACATATAAGAATAAGATGGGTCATATGAGTTTATAAAATGATCCTGGGAGGAAGGATTAGCAGGAAAAACTGACTCGTCATAAGTCGGGTATCCAAAATTCTGTTTAGGTTGATCAAACTCATAGGTATCCCAAGCTAATTTTTCAAAGAAATTCCAAACTGTATCTTGAGTTTTAGATAATAATCCTAGTATACCTCCAAGATAAATAGACTCAGCATAACTCCAAGATTCCAAATTCAGACCTACAGCAATGACCTCACAAATTTTGCATTTTTGAAAATTTTGATTCAATTGAGCACAATAATCATTAAGTCGCGATAAATAACTCCAGAAAATGCTCATATTGTGGGAAATTGAAAACCGGCATTCTTGAATCTAGCGTTTTTTCAATTTAAAGAATTTTGCAATTTTTTTGGATTTTCAAGTTTTTAATTTTTTTAAAATTCTTATTAGGAAAGAAAATGCATCGAGGATACTATTTACAAACCAATGACTAAAACAAAAAGAAGAGACTCAAATAATTAAGTGAACAAAACAAAACAAACTAACAAAAATAAAACTATGCTACAAAAATAAAAGAAGGACTTAAACATCAAATAGTAATCTAACATAGAAAATAGAAAATAAGCACAGATACAAAATAAGGACATTCTATTTTTTCCTGATTTTTCCTTCTATTTCTGCTTCATACACAAGTATCAAAATTATTAGTCCTCTTATTTTCAGCATAAAATAATAACAAAAATTAAATTAAATGGACTAAATAAAAAGCAAAATATAAACTCTAATTGAAAATCAAAAACGAAAGAAAGCTCAACTAAACTAAAACAACTAAAACAAAACTAATGAACATAAAATTAAAAGATACGAAACAAAAACGAAATCAACGCAAACGACCTAATTTCACAACGCCATCTCCGGCAACGGCGCCAAAAGCTTGTTATGATTTTTCGTAAGCGTATGGTTTATCGTTGTACGAATTACTGGTATCGTTCTCAGGGATGGATGTGAAATTAAGCTACTACTCAACTAAATTAAGCTTGCTAGACAACCCTTTAATTGATGGCCTAGGAGTGTAGATTAACATTGAATTAGCATCAAAACACCAACAAGTTAGAAGAGCACTCAAATAAGGTGTAAAGCATCCAACACTTCCTGGTAGAGCAAGCCAATCTGAACTGCAACTAGTAAAGTGATTAATGAGCAAACAGAGCCATTGTACCCAAAGAAAACCTCAAGAAAACAAAGCCTCAAATCAGAAATTCAACACAAACATTTGCAAATTCAATTCCAATATCCAAACTTGCACTCGAAATTGGGAGTAAACCACAATCTAATTTCACTAATTTGAGAATTAAAAACAAGATCTGAAACTAAAAAACAAAAATGAAAGAAAATAAAACTAAAATAAAAGAACTCTACTCTCTACTCTACTCTCCTCCTCTGCTCTGCCATTGAAGCCTCCATTAAAGGCTCCCTAAAAATGTCAACTTTAGCCCCTTCAAATGCTTAAAAAGCGCCATTGATGATAGTAAGTAATGGTGGAGTGAATGAGGAGAGAAAGGGATGCCATGGCTGCAGTTATAACGCTTGGAGAAGACGAAGGGATGTGTGATTGTGGTGGAAGAAGATAGAGGGGCACGGCTGCCCCTGTTCTGGCTTCGTGAGATAAGGAAGAAGAAGAAAGAGAAGGAAGGGGAGGGGGCCGGGTATCACATGCAAGGGGCGTGGGGTGACTTAAAGGGAAGCAAGCTGGGTCTCATTGGGAAGAAGAAGGCAGGCCCAGCTCATGGAAGGTAAGACATGCTAGGCCAGCCCACATGGAGAGGAAATAAGAAAAGAGGGAAAGGAAAGGAGAAATCGGGACTGGGCTGGAGGCAGAGAGGGCAAACAGAACCAGCCCATGTAAAGGGAGAGAAGGAGAGAAAGAGGACGCAGACTGGTCTTGGACTACGTGTGTGGACCATTGGGCTCTCTTCCTTCTCTTGTTTTTATTTCTTGAACCACAACGCTTCTTCTAAATCCATTGACACCTAATTTATCCACATTTCATTATTTCTATAAAATAAATAAAAACATATTAAAATCCTAATTTAATCATTTATTTAGAGCAAGTATTAGATAATAAAGAGCATAAAAATGTAATAATTTCAAACTAAACAATAGGTGCCGCTGGAATCCATAACCCACTCAGTAGCACCTCAGCTGTGAGCTGTGGTGACTAGTAAGACATCACCATCTGACCTAGAGTCAACAACTACAGCTTCAGCAGATTGACTGTTTTTCTCTCCCGCTCCTTCTTGTTCTTCAGTTTGTAACATTCCGCGACCAGATGCCCTGACTTTCTACAGTACTTATAGAATTGGCCGGATTTACAGCCTTTCAACTTCGATCTGGAGTTTCTCTTGTTTGTACCTTCAAAGGATCTTCCTCTTACAATCAAACCTTCTCCTTTGTCATCAGAACGCACTTCAAGATCAAACTTTTCTTTGGATAGTAAGTTAGACTTGATATCCTCAAAAGATAAAGTGTCGTTGTTGCTATACAATAAAATTTCCTGGAAGTGTTTATAGGAGGAGGGCAAAGAGACAACCAGTAATATAGCCTTATCCTCATCCTCAATTTTTACATCTAAACTTTCAAGATCAACAATAGTTCAATTAAAATCGTTTAGATGCTCTTGAACAGGAGTACCTTTTGCCATCTTGAAAGTGTACAATCTTTCCTTTAATTGGATCTTATTGGCAAGATTCTTCGTCATCTAGAGTTCCTCCAGCTGAACCCAAAGATCCACTACAGTTGTTTTATCAAGCACTTCTCGCAAGACATGTGGTGCCAAGCGTAATCGTATGGGCGGAAGTGCCTTTTCCTCTAGTTCTTCCAATTCGTAGTCCGTCAAAAAACCACGCTTTTCCTTTTTCTGTTCCGCTCATTGTTCTTCTGCCATCATACAGGGTTTCGTATGAGGTCCTGAGAGAACCTTCCACAACCCATGCTGAATGAGAACTGCTCTCGTCTGCACTTTCTAGATATTGAAACTAATCTCTCCATCAAACTTCTGAATATTAGCCTTCATGATTGAAAACATCCTAAACCTCATTCTGATACCACTTGTTAGGAATTAGAGCAAACTAATTGCGGAAGTGATAGAATGAACAATGATAATAAAAGGTAAAACAACGATAGCAAGAACAATAAAGAACACGAATATTTACGTGGAAACCCAAAACGGGAGAAAATCACGGACGGCGATGAGTGAAGAATCCACTATGAGATGGGAGAGTACAAAACTGATCTCAGAGTGATGTACTCTAAGAAGAGATCAGAAAGCGATTACAAATCACTCAGAATGCTCTCTCACTAAATAGGAATAGCAGAACTTACACTCTTATGGATGCTTGTGTTTTTGTATTATTGGGATAATTTTTAGAGTCTAGGCTAGACCCTTTATATAGAGTTTAGAGGTACAAGGATGCAAAAAACCCAAGGAGCAATCCCAACCGCTAGTACAACAAAACCCTAACCGCCATGGTCCGTAACCTAAACTCCTTGAAGCCTGTGATAGATCTGCGGAGTTGGTTTTGGACCATTAAACCCAACAATATATATATATATATACACACACACATACACACACATTTGTATGTATGTATCTATATATATATATATATATATATATATATATATATATATATATATATATATATATATATATAGGTTTCTCAATTCTTGTGTTTGGTCCTGAGTACTATCGAGACACTAAGATAGTTCACTGTGACAGAAAAGTTGGCTGTGATAGAATAGTACCTAATACTGTAATAAAGCTTCCCAATAACCCAGAGAGAGGGGAAAGTACTTTACAGTTCTGTTAACATTGTTCATTTCAACTTGTTTTAAAATTGATTTGTCCATATAGCTCCTTCCCCACTGGGTGAAGAGTCTGTTCCCAAATATCACCACCTTTAACTCCCCACTGGCTCACTCATCTCTCTCTCTCCTCGCCCTCCCCATCTCTTTATCTTCCTTCCTCGCTCTGCAGATTTCTGATACAAAACTCGCAGTCTACTGGTTCTTCTCTTTCCCATCCTCGTTCCCTGCAGCCCCATCCCTCCTTCCTGCTTTCCCTGCTTTGCCTTCATATAAGAGACTTGGAACTAAGATGGACACAGACCTGTTAAAGTCCACCCCAGACAACCAGATTGAGATGATGCTAATGATGCACATGGACAAATCATCCCAGGCCTCCGACCTCCTGCAGCCCTGCATGAACCATGAAGGTTCCGTCCCTTACCCCCAAGACCCGAGCACCACCACCACCATGCTACCTTTTTTTGACAGTCGGGTCCTTAACCCGCACCCAGCAATTTCGTCGTTCTCAAACGATAATAACATATCCCCTCCCTTGGTAATCCCCTATTCCTCCCCTCCAAACGGACCCATATTCCCTTGTTCATCATCATCACCTTCATCATCGTCATTGTCCCAAAAGCAGAAGTCGATGGCGGCCATGAGAGAGATGATATTCAGGATAGCCGTGATGCAGCCGATCTATATCGACCCGGAGTCGGTGAAGCCGCCCAAGAGGCGTAACGTGAGGATCTCGAAGGACCCTCAGAGCGTGGCCGCCAGGCACCGGAGAGAGAGGATCAGCGAGAGGATAAGGATCCTCCAAAGACTCGTCCCTGGGGGGACCAAAATGGACACCGCTTCAATGCTGGACGAGGCCATCCACTACGTCAAGTTCTTGAAGACTCAAGTGCAGTCCCTGGAGCGTGCCGCTATTAACAATAACCGGCCTGTGTTGGCAACCGGGGTTGGGTTTCCAGTGGCGGTCTCCAGTGGGAGCAGTTATTTTCCGATGAGTAGTAATGCTTCTAGTAAGGGTAATAGTACTTATTCTCTTGGGGCTCATCATCATCAGCAGGCTACCAACCAGCTGCAGTTTTCTGATGCTTGAATTAGGCTTTGAATAAAAGCCACATTCTTGATAAGCTTCTTCTTTCTCTTCTACTCTTATTCTTGTTTGATTAACCTTCACTTTCAGTCATGATGTTGTGCTTTGATGGTGCGCATTGTAAAGTGAGGAAAAATGATTCAAGGTGTAGGACGCAAATTAAGGATGGTGACTTAATTGCTTGCCTTGAGGCTTAAACGAATAATTTGTTTTACTGTCGTCACTTGATGTAGATAACTGGTTGCTGTTCCATTGAAGTTGGTGTACTATCTGTCTCTTTCACTGTCACTGAAGCCCCCCCCCCCCCCCCCCAAAAAAAACAAAAAAACCACAGGGGACCCCGGAAAGACAATGTCTACTACGCATGTTAATGCAGATGTGAAAGAGGTGTACGCTGCGCTGCGTATTGATGAAATAGTTGTTCCCTCATGCATTTTTATATATGACTAATGTTTTCTTAGTGTTCTGGCCCATGTAAAGATCTTTCTTTGCGATGCCATTGAGATGTCTTATGCGTTCTGCTAAGCTAGGGCGGCGGTCAGGGGCATGTTGGTATAAAGAAGATTGTTTGGTCACTATTTAAATGCTGTCTTCTTGCTAGCTCAACGAAATCTCACAAAACGTGGTCTCCTGCTCTCCTAGAAAAGTAATAATCGAGAATAGAGATATACGGATTGTTTGAAGGATCACATGGGATTTAGGTGTCCTCCATTACTCTTATCTCTAGCATTCATTTGTCACACGTATGTACTTAGATACTGCGTGATTTTTGTCACTTACTGTTGAAAAATCTCTTAATAACCTATTGAGCAACCCGATGCACCTGATTTTGCTTTTGAATGAAAGGATATATATATATATATATATATATATATATATATATATATATATATATATATATATATATATATATATATATATATGGCTTACGCATTAGGGACATGGAGGCACGGAATAAAAGAAAGCAAATTATAATTGGTGATGATATGTCTTGCTATAAGACATGACTTCTTAAGTGCTTTGTCTTACTCAAAATTAATATATTTTTTAATTACTATAATCAAATTCTTAATAATTATAATTAATTATAAATTTGTGAAAACCCTTGTCATTTTCCTGTTGAGCTTGACTATCAAGCTTGATGGGCCATTAGGACTCTCAATTATGACTTGAATGCCACCGGCAAGAAAATGAAGCTTAGTTTGAATGAGTTAAAAGAGATTAGAGAGAGGCTTGTGACAATGTTAGGTTGAGTAAGGAGAGAGCTAAGGTTTTCATGAAAGGCGCATCACTAGAAAAGAGTTTTCTCCTACTTTCAAAGTGATCCTGTATGACTCAAAACTTCACCTATTTTTCAATATACTTAGGTCTAGCTGGATCGGTCTTTTTCATTGCTGTGAATGCACTACGACAGAAAGGCACCTTTCGAAACCGAAAATTTCGGTTTCAAAATCTAGAAAATCAGTTTCAAACGCATTTAGAAATTAAATTGAAACCAATTTGCATCTATTTCTAGAAGTGCAGTTCTTAATTGATTTTGAAACTGAAAATTTGTCGGTTTCTAAATTTGAAATTGCTAAAAGGGTCGGCTTCAAAATTTCGAAACCAATATTTTTGAATCTGGGTAAGGTCGTTTTCAAAACCTTTGAAACCGAAGTTTAGAATTCGCTTTCTAAATTCTGAAACCGAAGTTTAAAATTTAGTTTCTAAATTTTGAAACAGAAATTTGATATTCGGTTTCTAAATTCTAAAACTGAAATTTGCTACAGTTTCTAATATGTGAAACCTGTGGACTACAATTTCACATTCAAATTTCTAGATCTCATCATTTAGCCGCAGATAATTTATGTGCATCATCTCAAGTCAGCTTGCATTCTGCTAATCCTGCTTGCATTCTGCTGATCCTGCTTGCATTCTTTAGAACAATCAAAGCACCCCATATGTATGCTCAAACATTTACAACATATAATAACACAGATATGGAAGCTCTACAACAAATTGAAGTCCAAAAGGCAAAGCTACTATATAGAAAGATTTACAACGCTCAAAAGTTACTGTTTATATTTGGTGCTCACCACATTAAAGGAGAATCATGAAAATTAGTTTGATCATCAACCGTGCATTTCAAGAATCCAAAAAAATGTTTGATGAGCAAGTGTACGTTTCCAACATACACACAAAAGTGAAGATCTGAGGGATGCAAATCAAGTTGAGGACTTGCACATACTCATGATCGCAATGAGATGAATTTGGGATTGCATAGCTGACAACAATTTTCTTTGCTCGTCCACCATTTTCTGTTGCTCTTCTAGTTGATAGCGCTGCTCCTCCATCCTTTATTTCCGCTCTTGCATCATCTGCTGCTGATGCTCCATAGGTTGACGCTGCTCATGGAGTTCAACTCAACCTTTGTTGAATCAAGCTCACTTAATTTACAATTGTGAGACAAGAGAAGGGGTGTACGAAGGTTTGTCAGAAGAAGTTCCGGCAGTGGGCCTCTTGAAGAAGATATCTGTAACTTTGCCCAGTCCATACACAGTACTCTTCTCGCTCCATCCCCCAGCCGCTTCAGGGAAAGGATATAATCTTCTTGGGACAAGAGGACCTGTTTTGCAACCATCAGTGCTTGGCACTTCTCCTATAATAGCATATGTAGAACTTTCATGGATAAATTAAACTTATAATCAAATAACAAATTCATGATAGTAATTTTTCATAAATATATACACACAACCACTTGATGAGCTCAAATTAAGCTATTATACAGTTGGTAATGGAAAAGAATATATAAAGGAGTGTTTTGGGGGTTTCTTAATTTTTTGTTGTTTTATTTTTTTCGTGTGTGTACTAGATCCACGAAATGGCTCTTGAAAGATAAAAGGATTTATAAAATTCAGTACAAACGAAAACCACAGAGAAGAAATACAAATATCTTTGACAGATAAGGGTCCCCCCACCAGTTTTTTGGTAATTTGTTTCATCCTCTCACCATTACAAGAAAATAGAATGATAATGATAGAAGAAACGGAGTCATCCAGAAAACAACAATTGGAACCAAAGACGAGCAAGAACTAGACAATCTTGTGCTACTGCTCTCCCTACAACAATTAATTTGCCTTCTTAATTCTGAAGTATACAGATAGAAGCTCCTTTGGAATGACGTATACAGATAGAAGCTATATAAACCAAAACTAATCACGAGCACAATGTCTTTCACGAGGGCATCGATTGCTGTGCATGGAAGGTCAAACTCATGCAGTCTTGATGTTAGAAGCAAATGGATAATTTTCATTAGGCCTCAGATGAAGTATCAACTGGCTAAATGAGAGGGAATTGATAGCTGAATGAGATGGTTAATATTTCATTAACTCCATCATATGCGGAGCTGGAAAGTGACCCCATTCATAATCAAAGTATGAATTGGGCATTAGCATTGCTGTCAGATTACATCATTACCCCAATTTGAAGCAACCCAATTCCAGACCATATAAAGCACACTTCTTTAAAGTGTAGCAATGAATCAAATTGGTGGAATCAAATCTCCAAACTTGAGAAAATGAAAGAATTTACCTCAGCTCACCTATTTTACATATCACATAATGCCCATGTTGTCCTCAACCAACACTTCGAGGAGTTAATTTAAGAACAACTGCAACACTATGAAACCATAATGCTTGACAGGGGATGTTTTCGTGTGGTAGTAATACATTCTAAGATTAAGCTACTGAAGGATAAATATGTAATGACTTAAGTCTGCAGCGTGTGAGTGTATTTTCATGCAAAATGGCATAGAGTTCTCATCAGATCCCTCCAAAACAAAAACAAAAACAAAATGTGTTGAAAATTATCCAGAAATTATTGCCATTGAAGTGAATTGTAAGCCCAGGACAAGTTGGTCATTCCGTTATAGAACCAAAATTCTCTATGTTCATGACCATTGATGCAAATGCTATGGATTAAACCCATAGAAATACAAGTTATGGTATCAATGAACTTCTAAGCATTGAACATGCAAATGCAGCGGCCAAAAAAACCCAAAACTTGAATCTATGAAACCCTTTTATTTTGTAGTCTAACAACATCCACCCAGAGCCAAAAAAATAGTAGTTTAGAAAATAGAAACTATGGATACAAGAAAAGGAAGAGAGGCAAACTACGGTTACAAGAACACTGGCGAGAGTTATCAAATTAAGAAAACAAGGCCCTGTCAAGACTATTAGAGTTACCAAGTTAAGAAAACTCATTACATAAGCAAGTGCACAGATTAGTTATTCCAGTACCAATAACACAGTTCCAACATTCATTAATACATAAAAGCATAATCTTGCTGAAACCAACCATGAAAGTCTAAGACACAATAACATAACAAGTAAACAAATATCATTACTAATTACTACCACCTAAAGATGACTTCTTTAACATAACAAAGTAAACAATCACTTATCAACTATCAAAACCAGAGCAGCAACAGTACTTTCCATCATTATATTAAACATCAGGAAGCATTTGGCAGAGGTTGATTATCAACAATAATTGTATTTGAAGATATGATTATCCATAGCGAGCCTAGTAATTGCAGCTTATTTATTATTCTCACAAGCTCTACACTCAAGAGGCGTGAAATTTACAATAAAGAGAATGAAACCAAAAAGAACATGGACGAAGAAAAAGAAATAATCACAACAGGAAAATGAGAGAAAGAATTGAATTCAAAGCAACAAGCAATTTAAATATCAAAATCTATAATGAATATTAAGAATTAATTTAGAATTCCTAAATAACAAAATGAGCAAATTAGAAAGATAGCACATGGATTTGAAGATATGATTATCAACACTAATTGTAGAAATTGAAAGGAGTTCAAAGCCGGAATGTGTAGCACATCAATTAGAAGAAATCGCAATCAATTCAACCTGCAGTATTGAAAGACACACAAAGTTTTAAGTTACGCTCCAGTTCATGTTAGACACCTAACACTACAGCATTGGTGTGGTATAGTGTTGATTATATTTAGTTTTGATGATAACAAATCCAAGTGTAAAAATTTGTCCAAGTAATGTTGCTCCGAACACGATCTCCAAACAGGCCTAACTGGTGTTTGTGATCTTTATTGTATTAACTAGTTTGCTACATGTGAGAACAAGTCTTCTAGATAGGTTTTACTTGGTGATTCCATATTAAGTCAAGAACACCATCTGGACAGTTGATTGTAAAGCGTGTTCCTGAACTCTAGCAATGCGAAGAACAACCCCAGCAAACAAGGTGACCTTGGTGTTCACAGCAGCTCTACAAATCTCGGACAAAATGACTGGTTCAAAACAAGAAGTCTTGGGTATATAGGTTTTATTTAATTAGACTCTTGTTAATATGCCAATATTGAAAACATCATTTTAAACACCTCTTGAATCGGTATTTGCGCTAAAGTACTTCAGAACACCAGTTGCGAACAACCCTGCAAACAGGGTGCCTAGGGTGTTTCTGAACTGCAGTGGCCATACCCGATTATTTTTGAAAATTCATTTTGGTTGGCCAAGATCTCCAGAATACTTTCTTTGAATTTCAAAATTGCTATTTTTCTGGAGAGGATAGTTCTTGAAGATATTATGGAGATTTGCGAAAATAGGTTTGGGAGATTTGCCAAATCAAAAGATTCCTATGACTATATTTTCAGATTTGGTAAAAGCTGAAAATCTCTTTAAACCTCTTCACGGCTATGGGAAGATAAGGGTTATCTTTTAAGATAACAAAATCCCTTATATTTTGGGATAAATTCATCATTAGCCGTTGGAGAATATATTTTGTTTGCAAATCATTTTCCATACTTAGCTGAGTCTTTGGTTTTTGACCGTTGGACCTTGTGTTTAAAAACCACAGCTTTTCTCTCCCGCAGAGAAGCCAAGAAGCAGATAGAAAAAATTCAGACTGAAAAAAAGAAGCAACACAGCTTTCTGAAAAATCTGGAAAAAATCAGGAAACTCGGTTTTCATATTAAAATTCTTGAGCTTCATTCTGAAAAGCAAAACCGTGACAAGCTGTGTTTGATTTGAGTTTTCAAACCATTGGCATAATAGGATCTTCATTGTACCTTACATCTGCTTAGTGAGAAGCACCCCCTGTAAGGTGTTTGTAACCCTGATCTTGGATCAGAAAAGTGAGTGAGTGTGTCCTAGTCGTGTGGACTTGGACGTGTCTAATCTTGCGAAGGTTGGACGTGGTGTAACCTGTCTTTGGGAAGAAGGTTACGTGGTTGCAAGTTGTAACAAGGTGTGTTACATTTGTAACGTGTGAAGCCCGTTAGTGAAAGTGGTTAAATCCTACACGAGGTAGGTCGTGGTTTTTCACACCTCAGTTGGGCTAGAGGTGTTTTCCACGTAAAAATTGTGTGTGCTTTATTTTCCGCATTTATCTTGGTGATTTTCGCATCGGCAATATTTGAGAACACCCCGTGGAAACAAGCTATCAGGGTGTTTGTCATTTGAGAACAACCTGTGTGAGGTTGTTTGTTATTTACAGCGCGAAAATCAGACACCACAATTCACCCCCTCTTGTGGTTGTATACTCACGAACTCAACAAGTGGTATCAGAGCAGGTTCTCTTACAAAAGGTTAACACCTTGAGAGATTCTGAAGATGAGTACCCCACAAGGAATTCTTAAAGGGCAATCCATTACTCGTCCACCCTATTTCAACGGCCAACATTATAGTTGGTGGAAGAATAGGATGGAGAACTATATTCAGGCAGAAGATTATGAATTATGGATGCTCATCAAGAACGGGCCCCTTGTTCCCACCAAGGTGCTTGAAGATGGTAAGAAGGTTCCCAAGGAATCCATAGAGTTTGATGCCGAGGACTACAAGAAAATGGAGAAAAATGCCAAGGCCAAAAAGCTTCTATATTTTGGCCTAGGACCCGATGAATACACTCGTATCTCTGGGTGTGAATCAGCCCAAGCTATCTGGAATGCTCTACAAGTTGCTCATGAAGGTACGAGTCAAGTTAAACAATCTAGAATTGAGCTACTTATGCGACAATATGAGTTGTTTGATATGGGTGATCATGAAACTGTGATGGACATGTATACACGGTTCAGCCACATCACGAACAAGTTAAAATCCCTTGGAAGATCTTTTACCACTGAAGAGTTGGTGAGGAAAATCCTCAGAATTTTACCTCGCACGTGGGAGGCCAAAGTAACAGCCATCCAAGAGGCTAAAGACATGAACCAGATCACCCTCGACGAGTTGATTGGTAATCTCCAGACCTATGAACTCCGAAAGAACTCACAGCAAAGAGAGGAGCAAAAGAAGGATCGTGGGCTTGCCTTGAAAGCACATGAGGACACTGACTCTGACCTTGAAGATGAAGAAATGGCCCTAATGTCCAGAAAATTCAAGAAATTCTTCAAAAAGGTCAAGGAAAACAACAAAAGAAAAGACTTCAGCAAGTCTAGAAACACCTCCAAAGAACAGCTCACAGGGTGTTTCAAGTGCGGCAAACCAGATCACTTAGTCAAAAATTGCCCTCTACTTCGAGAAGATCAGACGCCCGAACACCCTCGAAAACAGGTTCGAAAACACCCTGTAAACAATCTGGGCAAGCGATTCTCGAAAGCTATGCTGGCTGCTTGGGGAGATTCCTCTGAGGATGAAGGAGAATCTGAAGCTGAAGAAGGGGTCGTAGCACTTATGGCACAAAGTGATTCAGATTCAGATGATGAATCAACAATCAGCCTCTCAGATCTCAAGAGCAAGGTACATGGTCTTAACAAAGCTACTTTAGAAGAACTTCTATATAATTTGATAGACACTTGTGCTGATCTAAAAAGAGAAGTTCGTGACCTAGAACTTGAAAATGAAATTCTTAAAAATGAAAACCTCGGTTTACATGAGAATATTAACTTGCTCAAAGAAAACCTCTTTATAAAAGAAGGAGATTATTCTCGAATGGAGGAAAAACTCTTTGAGGTAGAAGGAATGGTTGAGTCCTTGCTCAGGGAGAACAAAGGTTTGCATGCTGATATAGAAAAACTGGAAAACGAGCTTACCACAACCAAGCGCTGGAACGAGTCCTCACAAGCCCTTGATTGGTTAAACACTCACCACAGTCGAAACAAAAAGGGACTTGGGTATAAGCCTAAACGAACAGTCTACCCAATTCACAGAAAGTATGTGGGATTACCTGAAAACATTGTTTGCTTTCATTGTGGCAAAACGGGTTATTATAGATACACTTGCCCTTTAAGAAAACATGCCAATGAAAAGAATGAAAGGTATGTGAAACAAATCTGGATTAGAAAAGATGAGCTTTACATGTCTAAAAGAATGGGACCCAAGTGGATCTGGGTTCCCAAAACTAACCCGTGATTTGTTTTGCAGGCTGAAGTGAGAGAGAACAACCTTACGAACAACCCCACTAACACCCTTGGAAACAGGCAGTTGTGGTTTGTTGACAGTGGGTGTTCACGGCACATGACTGGTGAAAGATCAAACTTTCTCTCACTTACAACTCTGAATGGTGGGAGTGTAGCATTTGGAAACGACAAGTCTAGGACAATTGTCGGTATAAGTAATATTGGTAAAACTCTCTCCCACTCAATTGATAATGTGCACTTAGTTGATGGGTTAAAGCACAATTTGCTAAGTGTGTCCCAACTGTGTGACAAGAATAACCTAGTACTGTTTTCAAAAACACGTTGCTTGGTTGTGAATGACGACGCAGGAGATGTTGTGTTGAGGGGGAAGCGATGTCAAAATGTTTATAAAGTTTGTATTTCCACTCTTCCCCAAAATAATCTGACTTGTTTAAGTGCATTAAATGATGATATAATGCTATGGCACAAGAGACTAGGTCATGCAAGCTTATCCTTGTTAAACAAACTTGTTTCAAAAGACCTAGTTATTGGACTACCTTCCATCAAATTTAATGATGACAAGGTATGTGAAGCTTGTGCAAAAGGCAAACAAGTCAGATCTTCTTTTAAATCGAAAAAATGTGTAAGCACTACTCGACCTCTAGAATTATTACACATTGATTTGTGTGGTCCCATGAGGGTAACCAGTAGAGGTGGGAAAAAGTATGTGCTTGTTGTAGTGGATGATTACTCTCGATTTACTTGGACCTTGTTTTTGGCATCCAAAGATGAAACCTTTGAGAATTTTATTGCCTTTCTCAAAAAGGTTGAAAAGAGAGTAGGACACTCTTTAATTAGCTTGAGATCTGATCATGGAACTGAGTTTGAAAATGCAAGTTTTATTAACTATTGTAATGAACATGGTGTTGATCATAACTTCTCAGCCCCAAGAACACCCCAACAAAATGGGGTGGTTGAGCGCAAAAATCGAACCCTGGAAGACATGACCAGAATAATGCTTATAGCTAGTGGTCTTCCTAGGTATTTCTGGGCAGAAGCATTGAACACCTCATGTTACATTATAAATAGATGCATGATCAGACCCATTTTGAGCAAAACTCCTTATGAACTTTTCAAGGGCAGAAAACCCAATATTACGCACCTAAGGACATTTGGTTGTAGGTGTTTTGTGCATAATAATGGGAAGGATGCCTTAGAAAAATTTGACCCTAGGAGTGATGAGGCAATATTCCTTGGCTATTCTTCTCACAGCAAGGCATACAAAGTCTTTAACAAAAGAACCTTGTGTGTTGAGGAAAGTGTGCATGTGCTTTTTAATGAATCTAACGTGTTGAGTGAGAATGATGCACAGGAAGATGAACTTGAATTAGGTCTTGTTCGAAAAGAAGTGTTGCTCCAAGATAAACGAGGTAAGAACACCATGGAGAAAACAACTCCTGAAGGTGTTCCTCAGAACAGCAGGCAAGGTGAACACCAAACAGGGGAAAACACCGCTGAACCCTGTTCGGAACCGTGTTCTTCAGGAATAGACTTACAAACATGTGCAGAAACAGGCTCGGGAGATGATCGTAAGCATTATGTTACGACTAGAGTAGAGCATGGGTCTGTGGATCCTCTTACTCCACGACCATGGAAGCACCATAGTTCGCACCCTCTTGATCAAATCTTGTCAGATATTAATACTGGAGTGCAAACTAGATCTAAACTAAAGAATTTTTGTGCTTTCTATGCTTTTCTTTCTAACATTGAGCCAAAAAGTGTGAATGAAGCTCTTGCAGATTCAGATTGGATCACGGCTATGCAAGAAGAGCTTCATCAATTTGAGAGAAACAAAGTATGGCACCTTGTACCTAAACCTGCAGAGAGAACAATCATTGGAACCAAGTGGGTGTTCCGAAACAAACTGGATGAGTCAGGAACAGTCACTAGGAACAAGGCACGGCTGGTTGTACAAGGATACAATCAAGAAGAAGGGATCGACTATGAAGAAACCTTTGCACCAGTTGCTAGAATTGAGGCTATTCGAATCTTAATAGCCTTTGCAGCTCATATGGAAATCAAGCTATATCAAATGGATGTTAAAAGTGCATTCCTAAACGGATACCTTAAAGAAGAGGTGTATGTCAAACAACCCCCTGGTTTTGAAAATGGTGATTTTCCAAATCATGTTTTTAAACTTGACAAGGCACTTTATGGTTTAAAACAAGCTCCAAGAGCTTGGTATGAACGGTTGTCAAGTTTTTTACTTGAAAATGATTTTAGAAGAGGCAAGGTAGACAATACCTTGTTTCTAAAATCTAAGGGGGAACATTTTTTGATTGTCCAAATATATGTTGATGACATCATATTTGGTGCAACTCATCATGATTTATGCAATGAATTTTCAAATATGATGAGGAGTGAGTTTGAGATGAGCATGATGAGTGAGCTTAATTTTTTCTTAGGCTTACAAATCAAGCAAACTCCAAACGGCACCATGATCCATCAGCAAAAGTATATCAAGGAGTTACTTAAGCGTTTTGGGATGGAGTCAGCCAAACCCATAGACACTCCTATTTCTCCTTCAACCAAGTTGGTTATGGATGATGGGAGTCCCTCAGTTGAGGAGAAACTCTATAGGGGTATGATTGGGTCACTCTTATACCTAACCGCTAGTAGACCTGATATTGTTTTTAGTGTTGGTTTATGTGCCCGTTTTCAGTCTAACCCTAAGGAAACTCATCTTAAGGCTGTTAAACGGATACTAAGGTATTTGAAACATACACCCAATTTAGCTTTATGGTATCCTAAAGATTGCAATTTTGATCTTGTTGGATATGCTGACGCTGACTATGCTGGATTCCTAGTTGATAGAAAGAGTACCTCAGGTATGGATCACTTTCTTGGACCTTGTTTGGTATCTTGGGCTACCAAGAAGCAACATTCAGTTGCCATGTCCACAGCAGAAGCTGAATATGTTACAGCAGCTTCATGTTGTGCTCAACTGTTGTGGATAAGGCAACAGCTTAAGGACTTTTGTGTTGACATTGGATGCATTCCTATTTTTTGTGATAACACAAGTGCAATTAACATTGCCAAAAATCCATGTCAACATAAAAGAACAAAGCATATTGACATTCGACATCATTTCTTGAGAGATAATGTTGAAAAGGGTTTAATCTCTATGAATTTTTGCTCAACGGAAAATCAAATTGCTGATATATTCACTAAGGCACTCGCTAGAGATCATTTTGAAAGAAATAGACTGGAACTAGGGTTGGTGAGAACACCCTGAGATACCTGTTTCCAGAACATGAACTGGGTTTGGTAAGATCAACCTTTACACCCTGTTCTCTCCACCTGTTTGCAAATTTTATTAATAACGGATGTGATTGCATACACCCGAATTGCGTGCATTTTTTTGTCTCTTATCTACTTAGTACAGCATAAGGGGATGTACTGGAGCCGTCTTAATGCCATTCAGTCGAATCAGATCAGACGGCAAAGAACAGGCATAATACAGAGAACAGGTACGCCCCTTGGTTGCTCGGTGTGTTTTCTTTCCTTCCCAAGGCACAAGATGTTAATGCTCCTGCCCGTTGCAAATCAAGAAATCTTCTCAAAGATTCGGCTGCTCTCTCTCTCTCTCTCTCTCTCTCTTTATATGCCCTGCTCTCAGTACTATCGTTCATCTCGCCCTCAAGCAAAAACCGAACATCCTGCAAACACCTTAAACCCTAATCTCTCTCTTCTAGCAACAATGGCTTCCAACAACTCTTCTCAATCAAAAGCCCTCGTTCTTGCAGCCTCAATCCCTGCTCCCCCTCGCCCAATTCTTTACAAGCCTTTCAAGTTCCTGAATCGCTTGTCCCTAAAATCAGTGGGAATGGGGATGGATGATATTCCCTTTGAATGTGGAAGGGAATTGGTGTTCCTCGTAGGGGCAATTGCTTGTCCCATTTTAGTTGAGTCAGAGGGAACAAAGTCGGGGTCTCAAGAACAATTCTTGGAAACCCCTGAAGGGTTTAATTTTGAGCCCTGTTCTTCTGGGTTGTTCTCTGACACCGCGACAGAAACAGGGGCTGCCTCTGTCGAAGGTGTGTTTGTGGAGGATCTGCATGTCGACTTCCAAGGGAAGTCGAATGAGTCGTCAGAGGAGAGTCTAGAGAAGAATTCTCTCCCTGAGGCTGAAATCTCCACTCCAGACTTTCAAACTGGAGAGAAAAGGAAGAGGGTGAAAATCGTGGCTAGGCGTAGCAGAACGCCAAGAACAAGGCCACAACCAAGGTCTCAACCCTCTCAAACTCCCTCTTCTCCTCAATCCTCTAAGCCCTCTCGAAAATCTGCAAGGCTAGCATTTCAATCCTCTCATCGTCCCTCCAAACCCTCTGCTCCTATCATCGAGGAGATTTCTTCTTCTTCTGAAGGGTTCTCGAGTTCTGACTCTGAGAACACCACCTTCAAACAGGGGACACTGGTGTTTTTCGAGTCCTCTGAAGAACAATCTCCTCCAAAACCAACCAATAAACCTGCTGTGAAGCCCTCTCCTGCCAAAACACCCCTCAAGCAAAAGCCCAGAACAGCCCCCTACCAGAAACTACCACCTCTGTTCCTGTCCTTAAACGCCCAAAGCAGTTCACTCCCTCTCCTATGTCTGACAAACATGCGCAGTTGCTGAAGCGCAATGTCGTCAGGGGGAAGGTAGTGAATGTAAGCTTTTTCGAGGAATAGGGTCTGAGGGTGTTCTTGAACAAGCTTCGAGCCCAAGGCTGGCTTGAGTTATTTACAAACACCCAGCAAGGGTGTTCTGTGCCTGAGTTGGCTGAGTTCTATGTCAACTGCTCTGTCACAAATGGGGTGGTGACAAGTGCTGTCAATGAGTGCCATTTCTCCTTTGATGCAGCCACCGTTGGTGACATTCTGGGCATCCATTCTTGTGGATTTTCTGTGTATGTGAGGGAAGACAAAACTGCCCTGGAAATAGCCAGGCTCTTAGAGGTGTCCAAACGCCTTAGTCAAAAACAGGGCCTGAGAATACCCCTCTCGGTTAAGAAGGGTGAAATGACCTCCCTGCACCAACTACTGTTTATGTTCACCATCAAGAACATAATACCGTGAGGTCAAGGGCGAAACTCAGCAGATGCCTTCGATCAATGTCTGGTGGACCTACTGGATCGGAAGGAACCAGTAAACCTCCCTGCAATCATGATTCGCCACATAGAGCGAATTGCGAACACCACCCGGGCACATGATCTTGGCTATGGGTTTCTGTTGACAAGGGTGCTTGAGCACTTTGGGATATTGCTCACACGAAGAGTGGCGGCCCAAATCATTGATGAGATTGGGATTGACACTCTGCTAGGGTGTGGCTATGAGGTTGGCGAAGGGTCAGTCTCCAAACAGGGTCGTCGACCACCTCGACCACCTGTTCTGGGCAACCTTCCGTCAAGGTTGAGGCTGTTCTTGAGGACAATGCTCGCCTCAAGGATGAGCTCTCAGCTGTCAAGGCTGCTCTTGCTGAGGAACGAGCTCTCTCGGCCAAACGCCATGAAGATTTGCTTGCACTTCTCTCCACTCTTGCCCCTAGCATCCCTCCTCTGCAAACGAAACCACCCCCTGCTCCCTGATTCTCTAGGCTGTTCTCTTGTTTCCTCTCATCTCACTTTTTTGGCATTGTAATGTTTTTAATACAATATCCCTTTATTAATGCTACTTGCACCTTATGCTCTATATTGCTTTTTAATGATGCCAAAAGGGGGAATAAGACCATATGGACAGATATGACCTAGCACCTAGAGGATCCCAGATATGACCTAGCACCTAGAGGATCCCTATCAGCAGATCCCTATCAGCATTAGACGTTGTTAAGCGCGTTTAAATTTTGTCAATATGGTCACTTGGTTTGTCATCATCAAAAAGGGGGAATTTGTTGATTATGTTTAGTTTTGATGATAACAAATCCAAGTGTAAAAATTTGTCCAAGTAATGTTGCTCCGAACACGATCTCCAAACAGGCCTAACTGGTGTTTGTGATCTTTATTGTATTAACTGGTTTGCTACATGTGAGAACAAGTCTTCTAGACAGGTTTTACTTGGTGATTCCATATTAAGTCAAGAACACCATCTCGACAGTTGATTGTAAAGCGTGTTCCTTGAACTCTAGCAATGCAAAGAACAACCCCAGCAAACAAGGTGGCCTTGGTGTTCACAGCAGCTCTACAAATCTCGGACAAGATGACTGGTTCAAAACAAGAAGTCTTGGGTATATAGGTTTTATTTAATTAGACTCTTGTTAATATGCCAATATTGAAAACATCATTTTAAACACTTCTTGGATCGGTATTTGCGCTAAGTACTTCAGAACACCAGTTGCGAACAACCCTGCAAACAGGGTGCCTAGGGTGTTTCTGAACTGCAGTGTCCATACCCGATTATTTTTGAAAATTCATTTTGGTTGGCCAAGATCTCCAGAATACTTTCTTTGAATTTCAAAATTGCTATTTTTCTGGAGAGGATAGTTCTTGAAAATATTATGGAGATTTGCGAAAATAGGTTTGGGAGATTTGCCAAATCAAAAGATTCCTATGACTATATTTTCGGATTTGGTAAAAGCTGAAAATCTCTTTAAACCTCTTCACGGCTATGGGAAGATAAGGGTTATCTTTTAAGATAACAAAATCCCTTATATTTTGGGATAAATTCATCATTAGCCGTTGGAGAATATATTTTGTTTGCAAAATCATTTTCCATACTTAGCTGAGTCTTTGGTTTTTGACCGTTGGACCTTGTGTTTAAAAACCACAGCTTTTCTCTCCCATAGAGAAGCCAAGAAGCAGATAGAAAAAACTCAGACTGAAAAAGAGAAGCAACACAGCTTTCTGAAAAATCTGGAAAAAATCAGGAAACTCGGTTTTCACATTAAAATTCTTGAGCTTCATTCTGAAAAGCAAAACCGTGACAAGCTGTGTTTGATTTGAGTTTTCAAACCATTGGCATAATAGGATCTTCATTGTACCTTACATCTGCTTAGTGAGAAGCACCCCCTGTAAGGTGTTTGTAACCCTGATCTTAAATCAGAAAAGTGAGTGAGTGTGTCCTAGTCGTGTGGACTTGGACGTGTCTAATCTTGCGAAGGTTGGACGTGGTGTAACCTGTCTTTGGGAAGAAGGTTACGTGGTTGCAAGTTGTAACAAGGTGTGTTACATTTGTAACGTGTGAAGCCCGTTAGTGAAAGTGGTTAAATCCTACACGAGGTAGGTCATGGTTTTTCACACCTCAGTTGGGCTAGAGGTGTTTTCCACGTAAAAATTGTGTGTGCTTTATTTTCCGCATTTATCTTGGTAATTTTCGCATCTGCAATATTTGAGAACACCCCGTGCAAACAAGCTATTTGGGTGTTTGTCATTTGAGAACAACCTCTGTGAGGGTGTTTGTCATTTACAACGCGAAAATCAGACACCACAATTCACCCCCCCTCTTGTGGTTGTATACTCACGAGCTCAACATATAGATTAAATGCAATGGAATAATGATGTTCACTGGTTCTTGGACTTATATGCCACTTAAGAGATGGCAGCTCGCAGTCTGTATTGAACAACTAATTTAACTTCCTAGGTTTCATGACAATAAATGGAACTTCAATAATTTAATACCATGGATTTCTCAACAGCAGGAGTCTAATGTATATGGCTGTATGCAATTGAGTAGAGCTTCACTTGGCTTGTCTAACTGCGTACAGCTTCACTTGGCTTGTTACTAAGTGATTAGGCTATACTTAATCACATCTTTAAGGCTTGACTTGAGCTCTACACCCAGCGGAAAAAAAAGGCTTGACTAGAGCTTTGTTTCTTTGGGGCTCAGTTTGGTTTGAGCCTACTCTAGATGCTTATGGAGCAATGTCTAAGTTAGGGAGGAAGAAGCACCACCTAGAAGTCCTAAGCTTTGCTTAGATTGATTATGGTTTACACACAAAAATCGCAATCCATTAGAGACCAAAACTAAACATTGAGCAATGAATCAAGGTTGTTTTCCTAATTTGGGCAATCATCGCCAATTCCTTTGACACAAACTATTCAGAAAATTAAAGAAAGTTGAGAACCCACATATCAACTTACCCAAATTCCTTTGACACATCAAAATCTAGAATGCTCACTCACATCAACTATATGAATGAAAAAAAAGGATTGAATATGAGAAAAAACCGATCTAGGAAGTCAAATAAAAAGTACAATTACCATAAATTTAATCTCTTCGGTAGTATTCAAGCATCAATAATGTTCAACCCTGAAAATCCATGAAAGCCTAGCTAAAATTATACCCGTGATTATTTAGGGAACCCTAAAGCAAATCTAATTAGGGTTTCCACCGCATCAATTAAGCAACCCATAAAAAACAGGCTCTAGTCACTCAAATTTCATATAAGGAAAAGGGAAAGAGAAAGTTGAGAACCTGCAATCAACTAAGCAAAATTCCCTTCTGTCATAATCCACGGTGGTCTTGGAGTCCTCAAATAGCCAGAGTATGGAGCATATGGGAGTCAGAATGAAAAGGGAGAGGCTTTCGCTTGAGAGTAATGAAGAATCGATGGAGCTGATGGGATGAGCCAAATTTAGGTTTCCATGCGAATGTGACTATGAGAATGGAGAGCCAGATGTTTTAATGGGAGAGAGAATAGACAGGGGAGTGGATGGAGGGAGTTTCATTGTTTAAAATTTTAATTTTAAAGTAGAAACCACATTTAGAAACTGCGAGATAAAATTGAATAACTCTTGGGTTTCCAATTTTGAAGCTGAAATAACACTTCAATTTCAAAAATAGATGCATAACTGTATTCAGAATAAAAATTAGAAACCGAGATTGTCAGTTTCTAAATTCAGTTTCTAAATGCGTATTTTGATACCCCCTTCCACATGGTTTTTGAAATCAGTTTCTATAGGCGCTTTTTTGCTGGTGATGTGTTCCCAAATGGTATTGTTAAGATTAAGGACCTCACTAAAGACCAAACATTCAAGGTCAATAGGCATATGTTAAAACATTTCTCGAAGATGCTAGGTGATGAAGATGTAAAGTGCTTCTAGCTTCATGAACCTCTTCAAGAGTAAGTGTTAGAAATCTTTTGTATTGTACATATGTATCTAGTTATTAATTTCCTAAGAAATATTAAAAATCGAAGAAAAATTCAAAAAATTGAAAAATCAGGAAAAAAAAATTCGAGCTAGTGTTAAAAAACTGAGAGAAGACAAACATTGCAGGTTAAAATGTGAGGATGAAGGTCAACAAAGTGTTAAAAAAATAGATTGGTCACAAAGATATGTTGGAAATATCATTGGGAGTGCCAAGGAGTCATCTGATTGTGCTAAGGGTGGCATAGGCAACCAAAATTGCAAGAAAAAGGATGACCAACAAAGATAAAAATTCAAAGCTTAGCCCAATATGCTTGTTGCATGTGGCATGGCCATGCCATGCCCATAATTCTCTTAAAAAAAAAAAGGGTTAAGCAAAAGCTTGGCACCTCAGTAATAACTAAAAGCCCTAATCTTTCTTCATCTTCTTTTCTTCACTCCCCCTTTATTTTTCACTCACCTAGCCAATGCCTACTCACTAGTCCACCAGAAATCCTCCTCCCACATCCAGTCAAATTTCTCTCAAAATCTTCCAGTATCTCACCAAAATCCTTCATACTCCACCACTTTTCTCAACTTTCTCACACAATTTCAACCTTTATCATAGCCATTGATGTCGTTTCTCACCCTAAGATTGTAACTCATTATTTTTGAGGTTGAAGGTTGTACAGAGAAAAAGTGTCAGTCCATCCCCAAATTAGCCCACTTCTCAAGCCATTGACCATCCATGTGAAGTATTTAAGTAGGAAACGCAAGCTTTCTTTGCATACACCCTTCAAACATCAACCACCATGTGTCAAAAGTGAATTAGAGAAGCATTCCCACTGCCATCCAACACTAAGAAGCCCTTCAATGCCCCTTTCTCTTCAAATTCTCCAAGAACAAAGGTAAATCTGATGCTCAACTCTCTACTAGAATTTAGATTTTTAACGATCACACAATAACAACTATAGATAAAAATTTTCGTTAAAGGGTACTAATAATGACAAAAATATTTGGTAATCATTTACTTCTGTCCAAGAATATTATTATCATTAAACGACAAGCTATTATGAACATCATTATTTTTTTTCACAATACCATTAATATGACTCTAAGAGGGAAATCAAATATAAAAATTAAGTAATATTTAGAATTTTCCCCCTAACATCAAATGAGGTCATGGAACATGATACTATAATAAAACTGAAGGCGAATAACCAAATGAATCAGAGCCATCTCTATTCACAAATCGCAATTGCTAACCCTAGTGGCTCTCTCTCTCCCTCTCCCTCTCTCTCTCTCTCTCTCTCTCTCTCTCTCTCTCTCTCTCTCTCTCTCTCTCTATTTTTGTGTGTGTGATGTTCCTCTATCTTGTGCTGCTTGTGCTCTTCATTAAAGACATAGGATGCCACGACCACATCCTTTACCTTCAACCATGTAAATAGTCGAAGGCTCCATCACCAATCATCCTTGTCAGCAGTCTCCAACCTAATGATTCTGGCCTCCATTGCTGGGGTTTTGATTCTCAGAATTTCGGTAAGTGCTTTGATCATATTCAAACTCCTTAAAATCTTTTGGTGCCCAGCACCGAGCCCTGCGTATGATATTGTCCGCTTTGGGCCTCAACCCTCACGGCTTTAAAACGCGTCATACGGATGAGGTATCCAGCCCCTTATAAAGAGGCCTTCGTTCGCCTCACCTGCCGATGTGGGACACTCAGTCCAACACCCCCACTCAGGTGAGGCGCCCCCACGAAGGGCACACCGGCACGAACCTGGCTCTGATACCATGTTGGTGCCCAGCACCGAGCCTTGCGTATGATATTATCCGCTTTGGGCCTCAACCCTCACGGCTTTAAAACGCGTCATACGGATGAGGTATCCAGCCCCTTATAAAGAGGCCTTCGTTCGCCTCACCTGCCAATGTGGGACACTCAGTCCAACATCATGTTAGTGGGTTAGAGTGGCCAACGGCCACTAAGCTAAAATGTAAGGATCCTTGAGGGATTTTAGGGGGCCATTTTTAGTAAGTGGTTATGGCTAAGTGCCATATAAATACCCCCCAATCTGTTTGTCAGGAATATAACAATTACATACAAAATTACAGTGTTTTTAACACTCTCATTACTCTCCCTCTCTATCTAAACGTGTGAGTGATCGTGTGTCACTTGGTCGGGTTTGAGACGTGGTCATTCTACCGGGACTCTAGTAGCCACCGAGATACAATTCGTGGAGCAAAAGACATCAAAGAGATCAGTTCGCTTCCGCCTATTTAGGTACGTCCTAAATCCTTAAGTCTACTAACAGTGGTATCAGAGCCAAGTTTGATGTTTTTGCTCTCGATAGTTTAAGAAAAAGCATGTATAATTTATTTGTTAAAACTATGCATGCAAAGTCGAGTGGTTTTTCGAATTTCAGACCCTCGCCCTTTTGATCCTTGACCGAATGATAATAAAAAAAGGGGGGGAAAGATGGTTTTAAACGTACCATCAGCCGCCGCCATAGCCGACCCAAAGGGGTGGCGCATGGGTTGCACGCGCCGCCGAGAGAGATCCGTTTTCTCTCTTTCCTCTTCAATTTACCCTCCACGACCCTCGATCTACCGGCCGAACCGCATAAAACCCCCGACCGCCCAGACATGGCGGCTCGTGTGTTGCACGCACCATCGCCTGAGTGGCGCTTTGCGCGCGTACCGCGTACTGACGGGACCACGGCCGGCCGATCTATGTGATGGTGCCGGTGGTTTGAACGTAGGGCGACCAGAGAGAGAGATCGAGGAGTTTTTTCCAGAGGGGGGTGGCGGCGGGTTTTCCTCATTTGGCTTTTTTTTGGGGGTTGTGGTACCGGAAAAAGACCGGGAAGACCAGTTGGCCAGTGGACGCCGGGCTTGGTGCTCGGAATCCATGGCGGTCGGGCCTTCCCAAGCCTTTTTCCGGCACGAACCAAAAACCAAGGGTCGACGGGCAGAAAAAGGGACGCGGGCTGGGTGCTCGGTTCCCATGGCAGCCGTGCCCTCGCCTGATTCTGTCCATGGCGGCCGACCAGAGCATCGGCAGGTGAGGAGTTTAGAGAGAGAGAGGAAGTAAGGGGAAGGGCATGCGAAGAGGACGAAGAAGGAGAAGCCTCGAGAATGCCTGGGCCTGATGACTCCCTCCCCCTTAAAACCTCCCCTTTATTAAAAAAAAAAATATATATATATATATATTTATTTATTTTTTGGGGTCTCATTATTATAAACTTGTGTAGTTTAAACTCATGCTTAGCCTCGGAAAAATATAATAATGTGTTTATTTTATCTGGGCAAAAGCTGTATGGTTATCTGATTGTATCGTTTTATACATGCCTGGTAAAATGTTTTAACACGTGAATGGGTTTCATGTATGTAAACTTGTAAAGATAAATTCATGTGAACTTATGGCATGAAAACTGATACGTATATATATATATATATATATATATATATATATATATATATATATATATATATAAATATATATAATATATATATATATATATATATATATATATATATATATATATATATATATATATATATATATATATATATACTATATATATATATATATATATATATATATATATATATATATATATATATATATATATCTCTCTGTGTTCGATTTATATATGAAAGATTAGTTCTTTCTCATTTAAACATAAATAAATGTGTTTTATGTTGTGTTTGTGCAAATATGCTTTGTATAAATTCTAAAACGTCTATGTGATGATAAAGTATGGAATGTTAATGTGATTAAACATTGTATCCATGAAAATGTGTTTATTATGGATTATTAATAATCAAAATATCTCAAATCTTGATTCATGGAATATGTGATGATTATGAGCTTAGCGAAATTTTCGAACATATAATATGAGTTATAGTCTTGAGATATTTTTTGATTATGTACAAGATATGCCTAATGTCCATTTTTCTTAAATTGTAGATATGGCTTCTAAGACCTCTATGATTGGTGAGTTGACCACCAATGAGAAGTTGGATGGGTCCAACTATGACATGTGGCGCCGGAAGATTCAGTTTCTTCTGGAAGAATGTGAGGTGTTAGAACACCTCACAACCACAATGTCCACACCCTTGACTAGAGACAAGGACGACAAAGATATTACTCATACTGATGAATATAAAGCCAGCTTGGTTGCGCATCAAGATTGGTGCAAAAAGGACCGTAAGGCACGTGATACTATGCTTTTCTGCATGCATAATGACCTTATAGGTGAGTTTGAAATTTATCCCACTGCTAAGGAAATGTGGGATAATATCCGCTTCAGGTACGGTCAAACTTCGGAAACGAGACTTCGTGCGTTGCATCTTAAGTGGATGACACACACGATAGACTCGAACCGAAGTATAACCCAGCATGTGCGAACTTTGCAGGCCATGCTACGCGACCTGAAAGCTGCTGGTGTGGACATTTCTGAACGCGAACAGCGGACGAATGTGCTTCGTGCACTTCCCGCTGGGGACGAAAAATGGAAACCGTTCATCACCATGATGACTCACAACGAGAGCATCAAAACTTTCGCCGACATCACCAAACACCTTGAGCTAGAAGATGAGCGCTTGAAGGCCTACGCTCCTCCCCCTGTAGCTTTAGTGGCTAGGGTGGATAGGCCTAAGGGCAACAAGTTTAGACGAGGGAAGAAGAAGAATCTTCATCCCTCCAAGAAACTTGGCCCTAGAGGCGGTATTGCTAAGAAGCAATCAAAGGCCAAGGGTAAGGTGACGGATAAAATGGCACGAGTGACGTGCTATAACTGCAGGAAGAAGGGCCATTTTGCTCGGGAGTGTCCCGAGCCTGCTCAGGTACCTTCTTTATTTCCTACCGTTGAACTACTTGTATGTTCCCATGCATTCGTTGCTAAATCCTTTCCTAATTGGATTGTAGATTCGGGAGCGAGCAAGCACGTAGTTCGGGATCGAGTTGGGTTTGTAGACTTTCACCCTTGTCCGGTGGGGTTGTAAACTGTGACTCTTGGAAATGGCACTGCAGAGGACGTTCTAGGAGTTGGAACGTATCAGCTTAAGTTGCGTGGAGGGAATTCGTTACTTCTTCACGACACTCTCTATGCACCTAGAGTCCGATGTTCCTTAGTGTCTTATGTCTCATTGATGAAATTAGGTTTCTAGTTTGTCTCTTGTATTGACGGTTTAGACATTTTTTACAGTGGCAATTTGTTTGGCCACGCATCTTTAGTAGATGATTTCCTTATTTTGGACTTGGATAATGAGTATTATAGCAATAATACGTCTTCTGTTTTTGCGTCATCTGTTGATTCAGACCATGATTCTGTTGTTTGGCATGCTAGACTTGGCCATATAGGCTAAGAAAGAATGACTAGACTAGCTAAAGAAGGTCTATTAGGATCACTTACTAAAGTTAGGCTGCCTAAATGTGAACCTTGTTTAGCTGGCAAAGCAACCAAGAAACCTTTTGGTAAGGCTTCTAGGGCACTTGGTACCTTAGACCTCATTCACTCCGACATTTGCAGACCTATGAATGTAAAGGCACGTAATGGTGCCATTTACTTCCTCACTTTAATTGACGATTACTCAAGATACGGATATGTTTATCTGTTATCACATCGTCATGAAGCTTTAGATGTGTTCAAACGCTTCGTAGCAGAGGTGGAAACCAAGTTGGATCGAAGAGTTAAGACTCTTCGGACCGACCGTGGTCGCGAATGCCTCTCTAATATGTTCAAGGGTTTCTGTGAGGAAAAGGGTATAGTTAGACATCTTGCGATTCCTTACACTCCACAACAAAATGGTGTTGCTGAGTGTAGGAATCGTATATTACTTGACATGGTTAGGTCCATGATGGCTCAAGCTAATCTCCCAATTAGCTTTTGGGGTGATGCATTGCTTTCAGCAACTTACATTTTAAACCGAGTACCCAGTAAGAGCGTTTCGACTACTCCATATGAGTTATGGAACGATAGGAAACCTCTTTTGGACCATCTACGACCATGGGGGTCGGCAGGCTATGTGCATAATCCGACTCATAGATATGGCAAACTTGGTCCAAGAGCCACCAAGATGGTCTTTATTAGAAACCCTGAACATTCAAAAGGTTATGTGATGTACGGAGAACATCCTGGTGGCGGCATGAAGGAAATTGATTCCCGAAATGTCGACTTTCTTGAGGATGAGTTCCCAACTATTGGTGAAGTCAAACAGGACTTACAGTTGTATGAGTTACAACCAAACCTATCTCTCGGTGAAGGGGAGGATATGTATACTAACCGTATCACCGAGGATAGGAAAATTTTCCCTGATGCTGGAGATAGTGGGAGTATACCCATTATTCCTACTGAAGGGGGCTTGTCTGCTCAGGATACCCAACCCGAGAACGAGGAAGACCCTCAATCTTCCGTTAACGGAAATGAGAATAGTCCTCGTACTCACCAGCCCACACCCCAAGGGGTTAGTGGCAGTGGCACCTCTCCTATTCGAGGTTCTGTGCCTCGAGGGACTTCTCCTACTCAAGGTTTGGTACCTCGAAGGAAAAGGGGAAGAGAAGAGTCGGAACCTGAACAGACAATGCAACCAGGTCCTAACATAACCCGAAGGAGTGAACGCGGAAGAGTTCCTCGCCGATTTTTCCAAATCGAAGAGAACATCTTCTTCTGCATGCCTTTAGAAATAGAAGAGCCCACCTCTTATGTAGAGGCTGTTGACTCCCCAAATAAGAAAGAATGGATGGATGCCATGAGGGATGAGTTGGACTCAATGGCTAGGAATGAAATTTTGGATCTAGTCAACCTTCCTCCTGGACGTAAAGCCATTAGAAACAAGTGGGTTTTCAAGGTAAAACGTCGGGCGGATGGGTCAATTGATAAGTTCAAAGCCCGTTTGGTGGCGAAAGACTACACCTAAGTTGAGGGAGTAGACTATGAGGAAACCTTTTCTCCTGTGGTGAGATTAGCCTCTATTCGCCTACTTCTAGCACTAGTTGCCCATCTGGACTTAGAATTGTTCCAGATGGATGTGAAGACTGCTTTCCTAAATGGGACCCTTGAGGTAGAGATATATATGGTACAACTGTTTGGTTTCGTATCAAAAGGGCAAGAAAACAAAGTTTGTCGTCTTAAAAAATCCATATATGGCCTCAAACAGTCTTCAAGAGCATGGTACTTCAGATTCATGAAGCCATTACTGCGTTTGGCTTAACCATGGTCTCAGAAGACCACTGCGTATATGTCAAGAAGACAAAAGTAGGAATTATGTTTCTTACTTTGTATGTCGATGACATTCTACTAGCTGGGAGTGACTTGGAGATGATCAATGCCACCAAGCGGTGGCTATCCTCTGTCTTTGAGATGAAGGACATGGGTGAAGCTAGGTATATCCTAGGGGTGGAAATAATCAGAGATCGTTCTAGGAAACTTCTCGGTTTATGCCAGAAGGCATATATTGAGAAAGTCTTGGAACGGTTTCGGATGCATTATTCCAAACCCGTTGACAGTTCGATTGAGAAGGGCTTGACCTTGAGTCTAGAACAGTGTCCAATAACAGATGATGAAAAACAGAAAATGAGCTGTGTCCCATATGCTAGGGAAGTCGGAAGCCTAATGTATGCCATGTTATGTACGCGGCCTGACATTTGCTTCGCGGTTGGTTTGGTAAGTCGTTACCAAAGTAACCCTGGGAATGCTCATTGGCAAGCCGTCAAGAGGATAATGCATTATCTTCGGGGAACTACTGACTTGGTACTTTGCTACCAAGGAGGAGACCTAAAGTTGATGGGGTACATTGATGCTGACTGGGGTGGAGACTTGGATGAGTCTAAGTCCACCTCGGGATATGTCTTCACCCTGGGTGGGGGAGCCATATCTTGGTGCAGCAAGAAGCAAGATTGCATAGCTCTATCGATTATGAAAGCAGAGTATGTCGCTTGTTGCCTCGCCACTCAGGAAGCGGTTTGGCTAAGGAGTTTTCTTCAGGATCTTGATCTTACTCCACAAATTAATGATCCGGTAGAAATTTGGTGCGACAATACTGCTGCTATCCAATATGCTAAGGATCCTAAATTCCATAGGAAGGCCAAGCATATTAAAAGGCATTATCATTTTGTAAGAGATGTCATAAAGTCGAAAGAAGTTAAAATACTTATCTACTGTTAAGATGATAGCGGATCCATTAACTAAACCTACTCCAAGAGATGTGTTCAAAACTCATATGATGAGTCTTGGTCTCCGTAGAGTTTAGTTAGTTAGAATATCCTGTTTTTTATTTGGACCTGTATGTAATGAGCATTTTATTATTGTAAAAGATTGATATTTTTTTTATATAAAGTGGTCATTATATTACTCTAGTTGTTTGATTAGGCATATCTAAATGTCATTAGGCTTTTTGATTATCTTGTCACACGGATAATCAATCCTAACGCTTAAGTTGCGGGTAGGATAAGACTTGATCATATTGGCACTAGGTGTGCAATATTGATTATCATCGTACCTTGGGTGGAATGAGTGATGTGGAGAAATAGTCGCCTTAGTGAGTCTAAGATGAGATTCTGAGTGAATCGGATATAACACAACCTTATATCAAAGCCTGAAGCCGAATTTTGAGTATCGAGATTACGTTTAGTACGTTAACTAAGTAACTCGAGTCAGTTCTGAGGAGGAACTGGACTTGTAATTCGCATGGTATAAATAGTGACAGGCTCACCTCAGTGGGAGTTATACCATAACACACATTTCATACTGTGTGTGCTTAAGTCGACCTAGTGGAGTGACAACTGATTCCCTTCCTTGTCACTGTATGATCCCTGAAACATCGGTGTTTCATATAACGATTCCCTTGGACTTAGGGCTGTGGCATGAATTCCCGATGAGATGTTGCTACTTTAATGCGTACTCCAAGAGCTATAGATCTATGCAGCTCAACGGAACGCATTAGGAAAGCAATCTTATCAAGATGTAATGTCATGAGTTGCTAAGGAAAACCATTGCATATTCACCATATCAGCCCGGGCGGTTATATTTCGGAATATAATTATGATATATCAGCAGGCATAAAGGGACAACGTGTGCCTCAGGTGATGTCTTGAATGGTTTAGGGAGTTGTCTGCCTTGAAAGTGTTTTGTTAGACTGATGGTGTCTTAACAAAAGCACTACTTGCTATTTCTGGTCGCACGTCTCATTCCTGGTATGACGCATTTAAAAGAGAAAACAATGTTGTAGAAACATTGTTACGGCTTAAGTGGCCGAGTGGGAGATGTTAGTGGGTTAGAGTGGCCAACGGCCACTAAGCTAAAATGTGGGGATCCTTGAGGGATTTTAGGGGGCCATTTTTAGTAAGTGGTTATGGCTAAGTGCCATATAAATACCCTCCCAATCTGTTTGTCAGGAATATAACAATCGCATGTAAAATTACAGTGTTTTTAACACTCTCATTACTCTCCCTCTCTATCTAAACGTGTGAGTGATTGTGTGTCACTTGGTTGGGTTTGAGACGTGGTCATTCTACCGGGACTCTGGTAGCCACCGGGATGCAATTCGTGGAGCAAAAGACATCAAAGAGATCAGTTCGCTTCCGCCTATTTAGGTACGTCCTAAATCCTTAAGTCTACTAACAAAATCGATTAGAATTTCTCAAATTCCTTTATTCCACTCTATCATGGAAATTGCATCCCAGTACCATTGCAATGCATCTAGTTGTCCCTAGTTCGAACCTAGCTTTAAACATAGTTCATCTCCTAACACCAAATAAAAATGCAGAATCCAACTATCCAAGACCTTTTGATTTTATTTTTTGATTCTTTGATACAAGTTTGAGATAGTTGTAATTGTAACACGAGGATATGCAAAATTGGATGCGAGATGCATTCATAAATAAGGGTGAAAGTTAATCGTCGCAGATAATCAATCCATACCTAAATTGATAGTTATATCAACAGCATATGGAGAAAATTGTAAGTCTAAGTGTTTGTTAGATTTTTAAATCCTTACCATTAAGGTTTATGGGTCTTCTTTTTTCGTGGGGAGGGGGAGGAGTTTCAAATGTTTTAAAAAAATTTTCTGATCTGCCTGTTTACATTGCTTTAAGTGTGTTTTTTTTTTTGGGTTAATTCTTGTTTATATTGCCTCCTTGATCGTTTGATTTTAACAAAATCCACGCTGAATTCGATGCTTGTGTGTTAGGTCCGTGCAGGTGCCTTTGGATAAGGCTAGCTCGAATTAATTTTCCACTATTCTGGTTCATTAAGGTGGTAAGGTTGTGGGCAAATTATCATAGCATCATTCTTTTTCTGATGGGTGTTTCTTAATGACACTAAACATGGCCTAGTTTTTCTTAAACTTGCAAATATTCGTTGGAGTTTAGCCACTATTAATTCTACTTGAAAATGCAATTCTTTGTTTCAGAGGAAAATTAGCCGCAATCACAAAACGGGTTAATGTTTTAACAGGCCTTATTGCCTACAACGAAAGAATGATACTGTAATTGGATTCATTTCCATCTCATTTCATTGGTTGCTTTCTTTAATTTCCCTTGGTTTATTCATGTTTATGTTTGTTTTCATTTAATTTGTACTTCATTGTCTTTGTAGATGGGTGATGCAGGTTCTGACTAACTTGTAGATTGATGAATAATATGAACACTGCATGGGAGTTGAGTTCTAGTGTTGCATCTTTGGTAATTTCCCATCTCATCCTAGCATTCTATAAGTCAAGGTGACCTCCCTTATGGTGGGCCTACCAAGTATCTAATGTATCTCCCACACCTGAACCCTTAATAATTGCCGTGATAATCCCCTTCTCTCTGCACCAATGATACTGCAGTAGGCAATGTTTGTAATTTTAGTTAGGTGATGAAGTATAAAGCACCATTATCTGCTCCCTTGTTCTTTAAGGAACACTAATAATAAGCAACTTCGCTTTCGTACAAACATTTTGGCTATCATGTCTTCTTAAGACAATGTTAGCCATAATGCATTGAAGGTAGAGAATGTTAATACTCCAAACATATGTTGCCTTAGCTTGCCTAAATTCAAATATTTTAGGCCTCCTGAGCTATCAACATAGATATTTCTTTTCTTACATGTGATACTAAGATAAGGTAGGAAGGTTTCCAAGCATTGGGCACATCATTGCGCCCACATGAGGGCAGATGAGGGAGTCCATTAGATTCCATCAAGCTCATGGTGAAATCAACATTAAGCACCCTAAATTGCATAAGAATTTCCTTTCCCCTATAATTTCTATCCTAATCAACTTGTAATGAGCTCAAAAATTTCAGTGCTAGTTGATCATATGCCTTAAAACTCAATTTAACAAAATCCAACCACCTTAGGCTCCATTTGGTTCTTTGAAAATTTGGTGGAAAGAAAAGGTGAAGGAAAAAAAATGTGAAGGAAAAAAAAGTAGAAAGAAAATGAGTTTTTTTCGAAAAAATCACTGTCAAGTACCCCACTTTGTGTAAAAATCATAACTAGGGGACCATATTATTAAAATATACTTAAAGGTGCACAACATTCTGTGGAAACTATTTTAAAGGGACCATTTACTATTCACATTTTCTTTTAAACCCTTAAACTTTTCATATTTGCAAAATCTACCCTCAATCCTTAAAAACTTACTTTCGAAAAATTGAAAAAAGTGTTTGTGATTTTTTGCTTACTAATAGATCTCGACGTTCTTTTTCATCTGGTATCAGAGTCATGTGCACAAAAATAATTGCGATTATTAAGCTAATTAATGACTAATTAAGCTAATTAACTGTGATTAGCTAAGATTAATGCTTGAACTATCATCTGCTTGTTCTGGGCCTAATTATTCACATATTGTTCACTCACTGGAAGGTAATATCTCATTAGCACCTCAATTAAACTATATCACTGATATAGTTTTAGAGTTAAAAGCTGAATTAGTTAAAATTAAGACTGAACTAAAAGATCTTAAGAATCAGCTAGCGGTTGTCCACCTTTCTCTTATTAACGAAGTTAGATGTAGTAAAAAGCCTAGTCCTAGAACTAGCACTCCTTATCAGCATAAATATCCTTTTCAAAATCCAAAAGACAAGATTCCATTTCCTTTGTAAGAGATTAAAATCCAAAAAGAAGTAGGAGAACAATCTGGTGAAAAATCGACTGAAAAGAAAGAAAAAGAAGATGGAGTATGAAAAATATGGTCTTGAAGAACTACAAAAAATATTCAATGAGGAACAAAATCCAGAAGAATTGAACAAAATAATGAGCACAATTAGCGATAAATATGATGTCTTATCTGATGACAATGAAGAGACTAATACTGCCCAATTAGAAGAAGAAATATATCAACAGATGAATCTGATAAAATTAAGAGATCTTAATGTTTTACCATTAGAAGAAATTAGAAGAAAACTTGACAAAAAATATGGTAAAATGATTAATGAAATCAATGAGATTGGGGAAGAAATTGACCTATATGAAATAGAAACTAATTTAGTTAAGAATGTCGTTCCTAAATCAGAAGAATTTGGTAAACCATCTAGAAGAAACACTCATTTCTTAAGACCTAGATATGTTCCTACAGGACGAACAAGTAATTTTTTCTTCGGGTTTGTCCCAAGGAAAATCACAACCTATGAAGAGATTAGCCTTACCCCAATTAGTCAAACTGGTTATATCTTAAACATTGATAGAGCTAGTAATGAAAAAGAAATATTTGACCACTGGAAAAGAGGAATGAACAGTGTTTTAAATTTAAATACTACATGGACTGCGACAAACTTTCTAAATTATATCAAGCATAGTTTCTCTGGTACTGTAGTTGACTGATATGATTCCTTAAGTGAAGATGGTAGAAATACTTTAAGAACGATGGAAACACCAACTGTTATGTTTACAATCTGTGCAAAGAAATTAGAACTGAATTCATCGGAGCTAAAATTGATTATGAAGAAAAAGCACGAGAATGGTAAAGAAAAATTAACAACATAGAACTATAGGATATGAGATACCTAAAAAATTATATTGTAAAATTCAGTTAATATTATTACAAAATTGGGCATAATGAAAACAATCTTGGCATGTTCTATGATAAATTGGCATATCCTATAAATTCTATAATTAATGAAAAATACATGGTATGGTTTGAACGAACAGATATTGTTGATACCCTTGGTTCAAGAATTTTCTTTTTGCGAAAATGGGACAATGAACAGTGTTTTGATCTTTAAAAGCAAAAGAAGATTAAGAAACAGTTCTTAATTTGCGGGGATTCACCTCACCAATGGGAGAAAGAATCTGAGAAAAGAAGAAAAAGAAAATTCTATAAGAAAAAGAGCTTTAACAAGCAAAGAGGCAAAAAATATAGAAGAAAATATTATAACAAACCAAGTCCTAAAGAGCGTAGATTTTTTAGAAAAGCTGCTTATTGCCCGGCAGGAAAAACAACTACAAATGTTGGGCATGCGGAGAAGTAGGACATTATGCTAATGAATATAAAAACAGAAAAAGTAATAAACTTATTGAAACCTTAGGAAGCCTAGATTATATTGAACTTAGTGAAGATGAGGCTTTAGATCTAGCCCTAAGCAACAACAAAGGAATTATTAAAATTATGGAGGACAATGAATATGAAGAAAGTGATTATGAAGAAACTAGCCATATGATGGAAAGTAACTCGGTTAGCCTTGGTGATCTTCAAGGAGAAGAGTTTGTGGTAGACAATGATCATGAAGAAATCAAGGGAGATTAGGTTCTTCCCATAATATAAAAGAATATGATTTATAAAAAATCCATTTTTCAATTAAAAAGCAATTAAGTATATGAAATGATGGAAGGAGATCTTGAGATAAAGGATTGTGAGTATAACATTGGGAAAGTTAATCTTATTAATTGGAAAAATATCCTTAAGCATAACAAAGATAGAAAGTATAGGTACATCCACGTCAGAAGTGTCCAAGCTCAATTCACTCCATTACAATATTATGGTAAAGATATTGATCTTTACACTTTACTCTGTGATATTAGGCATACTAAATTTATTAACCAGATAATCACAGGGATAAAAACCAATTTATGTAATGGGTCAGTAGGTATCAACTGTCAACTTAGATATTATGTGAGTTTAAAGGATGAATTTGCAAAAAACTTCTTATCCCTTAAGATTAAACCAGCCGGGATGGACATGAAAAGAGGAGGATATCCGTTAAGGATATTTTGAAAAATTATCTACAAGCTAGATAATACGATAGACCCTAAGACTAAGGTAACAATGATAGAAGCGGAAAAATTTGAAAGTTCTACCCCCATGCAGAAGATCCAAATAATCAAGTCTAACCCTCAAGATATAAAAATTAATCGTTCATGGATATCTAAATTTGCCAACCCTATAAAAATTAATAAGAAAAATGTAATAAAAATTGATGAGGAAGAAAAGATCACCATTAAACCCCAATTATTAAGAAGTATGAGCACAAGGTCATATTGAAAAGAAGGACCTTCATCCATTAAAGAAGAGCTTAAGGAAGATGATACAGTTAGCATGACCAGTAAAATGAGTAGAATGAGTTTTGAAGCTGCAAGACCCAGTTTAGACCGATTAACAAGTCTAGAAAGAAAGGTCATTAGATACAAAATTAGAACTGTTAGTGAACTAATTTATGAGGATGAATTAGTCAAAAATATGACCATGAAAATATCCTATGAAGCTACTAATACAAACCCTAATAGTATCTATATCCCAATAAAGGTATGTTTATAGGGATATAATAAATATGAACTGTGTGCCTACATAGGTAGTGGTTGTTCTGTACGCTTTAGAAAAAGAACATTATTTCGTGAATTTATGTGGAAAAGAGTTAAAAATCCTTTACAAGTAAAAATAGCTGATAATAGTGTTATGAGCCACAACGAAGTCATAGAAGGATTATCCATAGAATTAGGAGGAGTTCAATGTATTATACCAGTACTATGGGTTACTGATCAACCCTCTCATGATATGATTATTGGGAATAATTTTCAAAGATTATATTCTCCATGCACCCAGACCATAAATCAAATAATATTTACATTAATAGCCACTCAGTTCCTATTGAAAAATTAAGTAAGGCTTACACTCATCAGAAAATTGAATTTACACGCAGTCAGCGTGGTGAGAAGGTAATGTCTGCACAATGAGAAGTAGCACTAATAATCTCATTACTCGAGTTATCTGTTAAAGAGCAAATAATTGAACAACTAGAAAAATTATGCAAAGAACTCTATTCTGACAATCCTCTAAAATTTTGGGATAAAGACAAAACATTTGCTAAAATCACTTTATTAAATCCCAACACTATAATCCGAGTTAAACAAATGGTGTATACCTACCAGGACATTCAAGAGTTTAAAAAACAAATCAAAGAACTTCTGAATAAAGGATTAATTAGAAACAGTAAGAGTCCTCACACCAGTCCCGCTTTCATGGTAAGAAATCATGCTGAAGAAAAAAGAGGAAAAATTAGAATGGTAATCAATTACAAAAAGCTTAATGATAATACTGTCTTTGATGGTTATTATATTCCTACAAAACAGTCTTTTCAACAGAATTCAAGAAGCCTCTTGGTTCTCGAAAATGGATTGCAAGAGTGGTTATTGGCAGATAAAAATGGATGAGGGAAGTATTCCTTTAACATCATTTAGTGCCCCACAAGGACATTATGAATGAATAGTAATGTCATTTGGTCTTAAAAATGCACCTCAAATATTCCAAAGAAGAATGGACAACATCTTCAAAGATCTTAATCATTGTTGTCTAGTATACATTGATGATATCCTTATCTTTTTCAAAACCATAGAGCAGTATAAACATAATGTATTGGCTGTCACCCAGAGATGTATTGACCATGGTATTATACTAGGGAAAAACAAGTGCATTTATGCTGAATAAGAAATTGAGTTCTTAGGTCTAGAGATAAAAGCTGGACAGATTATTCTGCAAAAACATATTCTGAAAAAAATAGAAAATTTTCCTTAAAAAATTCAAGATAGAAAGCAACTAGAAAGGTTTCTTGGATGTCCTACTTATGCTTCTAATTTCATTAAAGATTTAGCTAAACTAAGAAAACCATTACAGCAAGAACTTAAGAAAGATGTTAGTGGGACATGGACTACTAATGATGCAAAGATTGTTCAAAATTTCAAGAAGATATGTAAAAATCTTCCTGTCCTTAATTTGCCTAACGAAGAAGATGATTTAATTCTTGAGACAAAGGCTAGCAATGAGCACTGGAGTGCGGTACTCAAAATCAAAGAAGGAGAAAAACTCTGCAAATATTGCAGTGGAAGGTTTAATAAAGTAGAATGCAACTATCCCACAATAGAAAAAGAAATTCTTGTAGTCATAAGGGGAATTGAAAAATTCTTTATTTTTTTAGCCCCTAAACCTTTTCTCATTCGAACTGATTGCAAAGGAATACTTGATTTTGTGAAAAAGAATTTATCAAATATACAAGTGTAAGGGTGACTCCTGCGTTGGCAATTATGGCTTAACCAGTTTTTCTTCTCTATTGAACATATACAGAGATCGAAGAACTCTCTGGCAGACAGTCTTACTCGAGAACTCGCCAATGTTGATCATCAAAGCCGATCTCCTGACAGAAAAGGAGGAAATCCTTAATGAAATGCCTCTTCTATTAGAACGGGTTACACCTTCTAGTAAAGTCCTTATTGATAACTTGGAATTCCATACAAAAAGTAGATCGCGCTTTGGCCTACTTTCTACTACCTATCTAATAGCTCAAAGATTTTCCCATCTAGAATTACAAATTAGCTATCTTCGGTGTCCTTATGGTATCTAAGAAAAAATAAGTTCTTATATCCAAGAAAAATGGTTCAAGGAATGGTATGCAGCCTGTATCGACTTTTATCATTATTATTCCTATGATATTTGGGAGTCTTGGAGTACAACGATCTATTTTCCTGACAGACCTGGAATCAGTGGTATTTGTTTTCCAGCCAATTCAATATCTCTCCGAGATCATGTCTTCAAAGCCTGGACATATGAGACGGTTCTTTACTTCTCAGAAGTCTCAGATCCTAATTTTGTATTTTTCTCAACTTTAACTAAGTTCCAGCAATACATGTTCAAAAGGCTCCATTGGATGTTAAATCTCCTAAGGGACCAACAAAAATTCCAATTTGTAGATACTTAACTTTGGAGGTTTATAGCGTCCTGATTGAATATGAAAATGGAAAAGCCAAATCAGCCCATTATCTTGTCCAAATTGTTGATTGTGATGATCCCAATGATCAACGATAAAATTAGATTCATGGAAATCCAGTACATATAGTTACTGATCCTGCATTAGTAAGGGCAATTGGATTTTTTAACATTTATCATCAATGTTGGGCATTGATTGGCAAAAGAAAAATACTAATACATTGTGGAAACACTACTTTTGCCTATAATAACGAATTCAATGATTACATGAAAGTGGACGGTGTAGAATCAGAAGATATTTTTGATTATCTCTTTGATATTGGAGCTGGAAAATTCTTATCAGAAGAAGGAAAGAAATATCTCCTTGAGTTGTTTGAAGAATATGATTCAGAGCATCTTAACCAAATTAATGAATATTTTTATGAATATCCAGATAATGATGGTCTGGAAGATATAATTGGAGATGAAGGCATGCAGAATCTCAATAATGATGACTAATCTTGTCATCATTAAAATTTTTGAAAAAGCTGTGTCACTATTGTACTATTTTGACAAGTGTCTGGTTATAAAATAAAGTGTATACTGTAGCCAACAGTGTACTATAGACAACTATAGTCATGTGCAAAATCTTTATGTACTGTAGCCTTTAGGGCATCCTATGTACCCTCATCCCCTCTATAAATGGAGAGGTTGCGAGCTGAGAAGGACACGGTCATTTGAGCATTCTTGAGCAAGAGAGAAGTTGGGATTTTTCATTTCTCTATGAGCAAGCATCTCTAATGATCCTAGCTTAAGTTTCTTTTCAAAGCATTCCATTGTAATATAACCACTTTCAAGCTTTCAATAAAAGAAGTTTCCCAGCAGAGAACGTTATCCAATTGAACCTCATGTCTTAAATATTATAAGTTCTTGATTAAAGTTCCACTATCCTTGAAAAAGATTAAAAACTTAATTAGTGACTACGGTTTGAGGTAGGAAACGAAACAAATCTGTGCTGTGCCTAATCTAAGGAAGATGGGGTTGAGATTAGCAATCTTTGTAAACTGGAAGTTAGAGGAATGCCGGACTCCAGCGCCAACTACGTTCAGGTAACGGTCAAAACTCTCTAATTAACTTTTAATTATTTTAATAAGCATGGTGGGCCTATAACCACAGAAATTATAATATATAAGATATAAGTAGTAGATTGTGATAACTAGTACTAGTAAAGTCATTATAAGAAGTTAAATCAGTTAAAACAAGCATATTTCCTGAAAAATTCCTAAAAATAGCTTATTTATACGTCTTTCCTATTCTAGGGACTATTCTGCGAATTCTAAAAAGTTCAAGGATTAAGTTGTAAAGAAAAACTTCGACCAGTAACTATTTCAAAAAATATCGTCCCCTATTAATAGTTTACCAAAAATAGTAGGCACTTTGGAATACATTATAAAAACATTTACCCCTAATAATTATTTTCAGAGAATTAAGGTACCCCAGAGTTACAAATTGGTTTTTTCTCTTGTTTGGATCAAGAAAAAAATACAAGAATTTGGATGAAAAATTTAAATGTTGATGAACTACTTAAATCATTTTGATGCCATTTAAACAATATAAGGTTGGAGAAGGTTGGGAATTTTCCTCAAACCTTCCTCACAATTTTATGAGGAAAATTTTATCACTTGTTTCTAATAATTTTTCCACCAAACTTTCCTCCATATTTTTTTTTTCTTTGTATTTTCTTTAAACCAAACACACGAAAAAAAGTAACCTTCCTAAATTTTTTTCTTTCCACCAAATTTTCCAAAGTCCAAACAGAGCCTTAAGCTCCCAAGCAAAGCCAAGACATCATTTAATAAATCCGACGCGCTTAATGTTTTTTTTAATTCCAATACTTTCTCCCAAATCAATGGAGAAGACAAGGCATTGAATCTAAGTTTTTGTTCATCTCTACCAAATCTCAAACCTCGGTTACTAGGTGGAAGCATCAAGAATCAGTACTAGAAAAAGAACTTCTAATGATGAAAAATATCATCGTTAAAAGTATACTTTTTCATCGTTAAAATCTTTAAGTACAAAAAAAAAAAGGTTGGTCATCGTTCATCGTTATTGATTCTGTCGTTATTATTTTCAACGACAGCTTGAAATTTTTCGCCGTTATTATCAATAATGATGACCAGATTCATTTCATTACTAATTAGTTGATAACAATAAACTACTTACAATAACCACCAAATTTTTCATTGTAAATAATATACAACAAGTTGGCACTTATCAATAACAACAAATTTGTTTCATCGTTAATTTTGACAATTAGTTGTTCCAACAAACATTTGGTCGTTGACATCTAAAATTTTGACACGGCTGCTTGATGATTTTTGAGATTATAATTATATTAGAAAAAATTATTGAGCATCCATTCAAGCCACTATTGAAATTGACTAAATAAAAGAAATTAAAAAATGACATTGAGATGATGAAAGTTTGAAACAAATGCAATTTTATTGAATTACTCGGACTCAATGAACATGTTACAATATCAGTTGAAAACATATTAGCCATTGAAAGTCAAAACAAACAATGTATCCCTAAAAATTACTGTATATAGTTAAAAACTATAAAATGACATTCTCAAAAGAGGCTAAGTTATTGAGTGACAATCCAAGGTCTTTAGCCACCTACACCAAAAAGAACACAAAAAATACATATGCGATTAGCCATCGAAACAAATGGCACTGTAGTCATAGTAACAACCTAATTAAACCAATAAATAAAAATTGCAGGTAATGATATATCATAAATAGGACATCATATTAAACCTACTAAGAGTCATGTACAATCATATGAAATGAAGGATGCTTAAAGAAAGACATGGGAAATAGCCAAAATCAGAAGAAAAGGGAACATGATAACTGTATAAAGGTAAACAAAAAATAATCAAAAGATAGAGTATAAAGGGAAGGAGAAAAAAAGGTCTACAAAATAAACCCCAAAAAAGCACTCACCAAAATAAGCATGATATCAAACATATTATTAGCAGTTCACTCCACTGAAGTCTTAATATCTAAGGCCAGTCCCAATTACATGCAAATACATGATTGAAAATTAAGCTAATGTAGGCATTAGCTATAACGGCAAGTGCAATGGAAAATTGACAAACTTTACTAAAATTTAATGGAAAACGATAGACACATGAGGAGCTTACCTTTGCTTTAGAAGCTTACCACTTTGGACGTCAAAACTAGCATTAAGAGTAAGAGCAACAAAGCAAACAGAAAAATTGTGCATATAAAGCTATATTTTCAAAGAGATGACAAAAGAACCAAACAATATTAAAGCTCTTCGCTATAAAGAACATTTGAGAACAAGATCGATCTTAAATATAGGTGAAGTTTAAAAATCAAAACCTTTTGCGACAACATAACCCATTAATATCGTATATGTACTAGGTACTTACCTTATAACATACATAAGTTCTCTTCAGCTGTACAAGATTTAGATGTCACAACCTTTAAGTCAATGAATAATAAGTACTAGTAAACAGATTGTCCCATCCAAGTGCAATCAAAGTCTCAAGTCTCAATGCTAGCCCCCTAAATTTTCCAAAGGTTGTATGATTATTTTTAGATTGTACATAGAAAGTACCAACCTACAGCCATTGGCTTTCATTTAAAATAAAAGTGAATTAATGATTAGATTTGTGAACTAAAATTAGACAATGACCCCAACACATATGCTCCACATGAAAGGAAAGAATGTTATAACACAAATTTCATACCATGTGCAAGAGACAATCAATTGGGTTAATATGAGTTAGGTGTCAACTTATTACTGTATGGGAACCTTAAGGCCTTATACAAGTACTCTTATTACTTTAGTTAGTGGCTGAAGACTCAATTTAATGTCTATTAATTTAGTTTGTAACCAAAGGATAGTAAACAATTCACTTGGGTGGGAGATGTTTACAAAATGATTTGAATTTAGTTAAGAGACTGTGATAAGAAGATCATTTGATAGATCTTATTAATTCCTACTCACTAGTATACTAAGTATAACAATGGGTCATAACCAAGAATCCAAAATATGAATTCTCAATAAGATCAAAGGGCAACATCGTGATGAGATTGAAATAGTCTGGAGTACTTGCATACTTCTAAGTACTCATGCATTGTTCCCAATGAGAAGCTATATATTCCTAGCAAATGTATGACTAAAAACTCTCACAAATTATATTGATTGCACAATTACTTCCACAAGATGAACAACGTGCGGACACATAAGGAAGATAAGTTTTCTTTCGATGAAATTAAGCACCCCTTGATGTGCCAGTGCAAGATGTTGAACTTTAACATGCAATCCACCCATAAGTATAGTGGTAGCCTGAATCGTATAAAGTGTGGAAAGGATATGAGGGTATATTAGTAATTTATTACCTAATTCCCTAGAATGTCTAACTACACATATGTGTGGGTGTTGAAACACAATAGGTTCTTTAGAGAGACAGTTTTTTCGCAAAACTGTTAGAGCACTTAGTTTGTCTTAATTGGAGGGCCTCTGCTCGTGATTTGGCCCCCAACCAATAATTCAGGTCCAGTGTTTGATCATTTTCCGTAGCAAGATTACTGTAATTATGACAATAACTATTTAATCCAAGTTTTAGTTACTTTAGTTATTTTAGTCAAAAGTTCAGTAGTACTTTTGCATACACAATACGCTGAGTATATATGGCTTTTAAGGCACTAGATGGTCGTGCGTGGGTAGCGTCATCTCTCTATAGGTCAACAAAATATCGCAATATATATGGAATTAACTAGTACTCTAATATGTTGTTAAAGTCGTTGGGATCTTCATTTTAGTTCAGTTTTCTTGTTAAACAAAAAAGAAGTGTGGCAATTTTTCTCCCTCACCACTAGTGTAAATTTTTCTAGCAAAAATTTACTTGCATAATTGACAAACAATGTCAGAAAAAATATATCATGTGTAAAACTTTTTATGAGTGACAAAAAGTTATTCAAGTTACAAAAAAAATTCACAGCTATAATGTGCCTCGAGTAAAAATTTTTATCGTCAAAGAATTACTTGTGCCACAAATAAATACTATACATGGTCGAGAAAGAACACAAGGATAAAAATTATGTGTCCAAAGAGTACTAATGCAATGGGTAAATGTTTTACTTGCAATTATTAAAACATGAGAGTGAAATTTGGCAAACTCCTAAACTTAAACATGAAGTGTCTTGTAAAGAGAGAAACTGTACTTGAGGTTATAAATAAGTTTGGGCTAAAAGCTCATTGTCCACATGCTTTTGAACGATGATAATTTTTCTCGCCATAATTTATCTCCATTATGCAAGCAAAATTGAGTAATAGCACCTTTCGTACGTCATATAAACTAGGGTATGAAAGTTTTCTCACTGGTTGAATTTTTTTAAGGCATTAGCAACACTTTATAGACTTCAATTCAATAACCTTTTTGCTCGTCTATTTGCATAGATCTACTTTTCGTTCATTGATTTCTCCAGAATGCACGATTATATTTTATGCAATTGCAAGTTTTAGTTTGCGTTTGCGTAAACACACTTTAGCACCTCAGTGTCGTTATGACTTTCATGTTACTTTTATATACACTTGTTCAAATTGTATTTACATGTTAACCTAAAGATTTAATCTTGCCTAATTTACTAGTTATAATTTAATAAGTGAGGTAACTCCAAAGATTTCATCACTCATAAATATAATTATTTCATGAATTCAACAGTTCTGCGTGACATTATCTATACAAATGCCACTAGTCAATACTTTTTGTGATCATTTCATCAATTACGAGATTTTCATAACATCATTTTCATTAAAATAAGGTTTTTATGGATTCATTAACTAATTGAAGTTTTTTAACACAGCCAAAATTTTTCTCTTTCTATTTATGATAAGTAGGATTCAATATGAGTGAACATATTTTTTTCTTAAAAATTATATTTGGCTTCATTTTTATATTGAAATTTTCTGATTGATATCAAACAATAAAAATTAACTCCATGTTTTTCTATGGTGTCTATTACCTATTGCAAAATGAATAATCAAATTCCTTTGGCTACGTTTTCCTAGAAATTATGAAGCAATGAATGCAACAGTTTGCTTAAAAAAATTTCTATCAGAGTATTTTGAAGATGAGATGAGTTGTCACCCTCTAGGAAAGAGGCAATTGGCTCTCATGCAGGGCTGAATTTTGATGGAAGAGGAGATTTAGTGGAAAATAATTTAGGCTTACCTAGAAGTGCTTCAATGTTAAAACTAGCGCTAATAACCCTATTTAAAGAAAACAACAACTACAAGAAAGCTAAGCACCACAAAAAAAAAAAAAAAAAACAACTACAATAAAACCTAGGAATCTACCACTGTCTACCACTTAAAAAAAAAAAAAACCAAATTAGACTGCACTAATTATCAGAAAAGCACAACAACTAACAAGAAGGAAAATACCGAAGATGATCATGGGCTCGAGATGGCCACCACATCCGAATTTTATCCTCAAATCATGATCACTATTAACAAAAGAAAACACCATAGTTGGCCACAACCACCTATCCTAAGTAAAGCGTTAAAAGAAAGAAGATAGAGAGAGAATACTTACAAAACCCACAATCCAAAGTGCAAACTTTAATGTTGAGATTGATTACAAGCGATCAACATTTGATCCCAATTGCAAGATTAATACGAAGTAAAATGATTCTAAATGTGAAATTTGGAGTAGATGGTGTTGAAAACTAGAGAAAGGGAAGAAAAAAGGGAACAAGGAAAAAAAGAAGAGGAGGATGATTGGGATTGTATGGAAGAGATTAATGTCTCTAACCTTTTAAGGTGGGTCTATAATCTTCCCTTACCATCTTTCTCATCCAAAATCGTTTTTTTTTTGGGGTGTTTTTCATCAATTTGAAACAGAGCATGGAGCACTATAGAGAGCGTAACGACCTCAAAAGGCAATAAGTAACAAAAGAGAAATAAATGAAACCAAGGCAAACCAAAAAATTTAACTTTTCATTACTTGGAAAATGGAGGTCCAGAGAGAGTTAGAGAGTAAATGACTAGTCAAACTAAGCTGAACCCTAAAAAGAAAAGATGATTAAAAGGAACAAGCTTGGGAGTCTTTTCATATAAAAGCATGATCAAGGTTGGCACGAGCAGCCTGCGCCAACTCTCTATCTCACTATCTTCATTTTTTTAATCTTCTTGCACCATCTTGGCATGAGTAGCCTATGCCAGCTCTCTGTTTGCTATTTCTTCATTTTAGCATGCTGCTTGGGTACGCACGATCCTGAATCCCCCTGGCTATGCTGAGCTACTGAGGCTGCACTCTTTATTTGATTGTAAACCTCCATGAACGTGTATTTTGAGCTGGATTTTGTATGGCTTGATTCCTTTAATCTCCTAAAGCTCCAAGGATTTCTTCATTCAGCTGATTAGCTACATTCGCACAAAACGCCAAGTGAAATTTCCAACTTAAGAGTTATTTTAGAGCATAAATCTAGCATTAGAGGAACTGAAATTGTATCTATTTGGGACTAAATAGATATCTTCAAACTAAGATTTAATTTGCATGTCCTTGAGTAAAACAAAAAGAAGCTATCATGGGTGCAGTGGTTCCATTTGGCATATGCAACAAGCCATTTAAAGTCCTAAGCTTTGCTAGTGATGAGTATAATCTCATGAGGGTTTATGGATGTATGCTCATAAATTCTTGAAAAAGGAAACAAAATGCAAGAAAAAATGGAAAATCTTTTTACATTTTGCAAAACTTTCATAGACAACATTAAAGGGGGAGAAATGTGTGCATTAATCATCCAAATCACTCAAATAACCATGACGCTTATTACACTCTATTGAATGATGAGCAAGCTAATGGTATAAGCTCACTTCAAGTATATGGAACTCTCCCCTCAAGTGTGTAGATGATGAAAAAGGTTCACTCAGAAGCTCATTCCAATGATGCACCTACCATAGGGTTGGCAAAGCTTTCAACTATCAACCACTTGTACTCAAAATGCATGAAAAGAATCTAGATGTCTTTGATGGGTTGCAATGAGGCTTGAGGTAAAAGGGTGAAGAGTGCACAACTACTTTGGGGGCTTGTGAAGCTAAGTAACTTAAAGATGTAGGAGCTCCAACAAAACTAACCCCCATAAGGACACAGCACATCAGAACACATAGATAACTACATTTACATCACCCAATATACACTAAGCTCATGTGAGTTGGGCAAATTGAAAGTACAACTACCATGCCAACACTTTTATTCAGAACCTTTTTCTTTCTTTTTTTTTTCTCCTCTCTCTTTTCTTTTCCCCTTTTTCAAAGGAAATGAAAATAATGACTAATGAATGGCATGAAGAACCATGAGAGGTAAATGCACTGCAATTCTAGTCTCCTAAAATCACATTTACATTCAACTTTCAAAAACAAGGGGAAACATTTTCATATTTACATTGTTTTCATCCCCTTCCCATAATAAGCATCACAAAACCACCAAATAACTATTAATATCCATAAACTACCATCAAACTTCATTCAAGTTAGCTTAGACATATAGAAATCCGTTGGCCAAAAGTTAATTAGGAGATTCACGGCAAAGAAAATTAACTAAAGGCTTAAAGGAGTTAATAAAATTAAAGGGTGGTTGTTTGGCTTTGTACTTTTCAAATGCACAAGTCATGCCTCTTACATTTATTAGCCATGCACATGCTAACGTGACCCAAAAGAGAGCTAAATTAAGTTAAGCAAGAATTCAAAAATTGAAGAGCCACTTGTGAATGGGAAAATGAGACTAAGTGTAATGAATTAGTCTTTTATGGCTCAAAAAGTTTCACAGGTCAACCTACAATGCTTGCTCTCAAAGAATTAGAGTATGAAATAGCGGAAGGTTGGGCAAAGACTTGTCATGCACAACCTAATTATGTACAACTTGCCCCTAAGTCACATGGTGTCAAATTAAAAAAGGAAAACTGCACACTATGTACACAAAATGATTTTTTTTTTGTTTGGAAAATAAAATTCCTCTAGCTTTTTCTTAAATTTTAGAGGTATAGCTTCATCTGCCCCTACACTAAAATCACACAATGTCGCCATTGTGGGAGTTAAGAGCCATAAAGGAAGAAAATGAAATAAAGGAAAGAATACGTCCTAAGAAAGGTTAGAGAATAACTTGAAGGGGCAATGGAAAAACAAATATCATAAAAATATATAGGAATACAAGGAATCCACACACATATTCACATATGAAAATGCAGTATACATCCTATATGCAAGCTATTTACATTACCTATACTCATAAGGACCAATTAGAGTGTACATCCACATCTCTCTCAATTATGTCACATTAAGTAATACCAAAAAGCACATCATATTCACATCCATTATCAAGGCCACAAAATAACCAAATTGCACCTCAAAAGGCCTATATCAATCCATATGAACATCCAAAACCAACCAAGGGAGAGGCAATGATGAGGATGGATTCTTAAACTCCCAAGATCAACAATTATAAGAAAACCACACCACCAAAGGGATGCTTCTCATTGAATTCAATCTCTAGCAATCAAGGTGATTGTAAGATTAGAGCCCAAAAAACGGAAAACCCTACAAGGGATAAACACTTTCTACCAAATCTCCCTTAAAGGCTTAATACTCCAAAGACATATAAAGGAAAGACTCCAAATCACCATTCTGCAATAGAGACAAAGATCAGGAGATTGTTGAGAAAGGAAATGGCCTCTAGGCCTTCTATTCATTAATTCATCAAAACATGAGTTTACATTAAGGAGCTCCCGATCTTTAAATTAAAAAAATGGGGGGCTAAGTTAATACATTATTGGGGCAAGTGGACCAACAAGAGCCCTACAAATTACCCTAGAAAACTAAATAAAAATTCCAAGATAATAACAATCATAGTGAGTAGTAATTTTCTAGGGTTCTCTCCCACATTCTAGGAAGACTCCAACAATTAGGGTGCCTCCACTTGAAGCCTCTTCCTTGGTGGGTGTACATTCAATCTGTGTCGATTAGTCCCAAAAGGATACAATTGCAACCATTTCAAACAATGCGAACATCTAGATTGCGCCAAAAATAGATTTTTGTGCATACTCCTCTTATTTTTGTCATTTCTCACAAATTTGAAATCCAGTGCCAAATTTTAGCTCATGTGGCTAAAATGGACATCTTAGAAAATTCAAAAAATATGGAATGTCATCAATTAGGCCTCATTATGTAGGGCCTGAACTTAACCTAAATTTAGCAAGTTTACCAGGTAAAAACGTGCACTATTATAACAGCATTTTCACCACTTTAAGGATTCAAATGCAAAGGCATACTAGAAATATATGCATATCCTAATAGTAAACTCAATCACCTTTTTAACAAGTCATATATCATTAATTTTAGAGCCCATAAACAAGGTTGAATACCATAACAAAGTCCCTCTCTAAATGTCACATGCAATAAAGATTAGGATGGGCAGGGGGATACAACTCACAAACTCAGTAGGCCTCATAGGGCTAAGGTGGTGGCCAATGAGGTAGAGGATATGAGCAGCCTCCTTGTTTTCTATAGTACATGTAGATCATCTCTTCTTTCCACCTTAGTGTCTCCACCTGTTGCATAATATGCTCAGTTTTTCTCCTCCTCTCATCGAATGTTCTCTCCTCCTTAATGGATCTTGCATTTTGCCCTTTGTGCTCTTACTGTTAGCCTTCCTATCACATAGAAATGTAGCTCCTTATATCAATAATCTCTGTACCATGTTGTCTATTTGATCGACCATTCTTTCATCTGTTGACACATGTCATGCTAATTGGGTGCTAAGGCTAGCCACCTCAAGTTGGAGGGTGGCAGCACACAGGAAGAATGCCTCATCAAAGCATCCTTGAGCTAAAGTTGATGATATGCCCATTTCAAATGAAGATGGAGGTTTGGGTTGTTTTTATTCCTCTTCTTCTTCCTCTTCATCCTTCTGTTACATGTATGCACCATCTCCCCCTTACCAATCACAATATAAGTTCCACCTGCTGGTGATGGTGGTCTCCTCAGATTGGGGAAGTTAAAAAGGGTATCATAATTATGTCAGTATGAACAGATACCACCTTTGTTCTAAATGATTTTCATGTCAATCAAGGTGGCTAATTAACTTGATCTCCCAATGACCTCTTTACGAAAGGAAAGGAAAATTTTTTTATACCCATATCTTGTAATGATCTTCTATTGACTTTCATGATTTTATGTGAACAAGTTCTCAAATTGTTCTTGTGATAATTTTTAAGCAAAACCTTATCTAATCTCAATTACTACTACAATCAATGGAGCTTGCTACCTACGCTAGAGGGTTTAACTCATCATGTCAACATGAAAGAATGCTTAGAAAGAATCCATGAATGGGAAGGTACATTCAGACATTTTAATTGCACACGTATACAAAACAACTTATTTGAATGAATGGGAGTGTACATTCAGACATAATAATGATGCATGTATGCAAACCAACCTATTTGATGTTCAAAACATTAGACAATCACTTGTGAATCCTAGGAAGATTAGTGAACAATGTGCCAATGTATGTTATTGACTACAAAGTCTATAAGGCCTTATCATATCAACAAACACTTCTCCGTACTAGGGCTTAGTCAATGGCACAAGAGCTATATCCTTTATAAGAAAAAAGATATGCTTACTTTCTTTTTATGATGTTGTGTTATTCACAAAATTTAGCTTGACATTCAATGTATTTGGTCTTATAATTATACTTAACGTTCCTAGTGTATGTGATCACAAGTTATTATAGCATATGATTAGGAAAAACGAAGTACCATTTGGTCCACCAACCAAATTGTCCAAGTACCTATTTAACTAAACAAACTCTTATGCTTTCAAGGATAGATCCATTTACTTGTCATACCTCACATATATATGTAAAGGTTGACTTTCTTATCCAATGCTCCCCACAGTCACTAGTAGTACACCCGTATGTGTGTAGGTTGTTGCCTAAATATTAGAGTGCACAATTAGAAGTTCGCTTGAGGCACATGATGATTGTTGTATGTGCCTTCTAGTCTATTAGTCCTATGTGAGATTGATCTTGTAGTCTATTTCATTGAAAATTCTCTTTAAAACTTTATTTGAAGAATGTATGCCACTTTGCCCGTATTAAACATTTGAAAGTTAAATGATGACAGGGCATATTTTCATTCCATAGGAATTGTATATCATTTCTAGCTGTTAATGAGTTACGTACATATTCGGACTTATATAGATGAAATTTGGCTTTGGACCTATTTGTATAGGCACGTTGATATGAGTCATAGAGAAGCCACTAAAGATGACCACACTGAGAAAAGAAGTGCACTAGCACCTTAAAGATTATTTGAAGACACTAACCTCGCACGTTTACAAATCTTATGTTTGCAACCCTTTTAAACTAAACATTTAGGTTATTTCATACAAGTTTCTTCATTCAATTCTCATATAGATTGGCAATTTGCACATTCATCTTATATAACTTCAGCTCCAAACTATAAGCAATAATAAGCTAAAGGTTAATAAAGACAAACTATAGCATTAGAAAAGCTCTTCGCAGTCAATGCTATCTTATTTTGTGTACCCGTTTGCAATAGATTAAGCCGAAAGGCCATCAACCTTCCTAATTGAGAAGGCATTTGTACACTTCTAGAAAGTCAAATAACTTCGATACCCTATTAACCATTATTAATTCTACTTATTTTCTATTGCTTGCACCGCTTGTTCTTTTAACAAAATATTCATTAATGTTAGTGCAAACGGCAAAAACGACTGATATACAACTACTTCAGCTTAGTAGGGATTAATGAAATTTTAAATCGTTCTGCGTTGGACTAATTCCACTCCTATTAAAACTAGGACTAATAATTTTGCCCCCACTTGGGACTATAATACAGTCACTTTCTTTTGTACATAATTATGAAGGTAAATTTTGATGACAAACTTGTTCATCGTTAGTGAAAATCCCCTCACTTGAGTGAAGAGATCTAAATTGATAGAGATAAGTCACAACTCATTTCACTCGTCTATGGAAATTCATTCTCTAGAATGTGATAAAAATTAATTTGAATTCAATCAGTTTCTCGCCTTCTACAACCTAATGAACATTAACCTTTTAAGGTATTAAAGTGTCCTACAACGACACACTTCTTTGTTGAGATCTTAAAACACACTTAAGTAGAAACTTCAACAAATCCATAATTCGTACGGTGTGGTTGCAACGAACTTCACACGCACATAGTGCAGATTTTAGATCATAGTAAAAAAATGCATCTCCATAATATAAGACAGATAATTTTGCCATGCAATCATTGACCCTACCATGTTAAGGAGCATGCTTTTCCCCTTCTTACAATGCCATTTTTTAGGGACCGTTCGGGATTGTTAGTCAATAAACTATTCCATTTTCATTATAAAATCCATTAAATAATGCCAACAAATATTTTGGCAATGGTCGATCTTTGAGGCCTTAACCTCTTTTCTACTTGATTTTTAACCAAGATTACATGTTTTGTTAAGCAACTTATTGCTTCAAATTCATATCAAGTGAAGTAAATCTAACAAATCAAGTGAAAATGTGATGAAATATATGAAATATAGAAGCATTGTGCATTTGTTATCACATTCATTGGACCATAATTGTTCAAATGAATCAACTGCAACAGAAATCCAACTGTTATTGTCTTTCTAAATGTCGACCTATCGTGTTCCTTAGTAAATAATGCACATAAGTAGTTGGTTCAATTGTATTGCTAACAATTTTTTTGGGTTCGCATTTATAAATATATGTTATTATCTCATTTGGGCTAGTTTAGCGTGACAAATCTTTTCAAGTCATTGTAACCATATGACTAAACGAACATTAAAAAAACAAACTTGGATCAATAGAACTATTTTCTAGTCCATAACAAAGCAAACCATTTTGGAAAAAGTAGAACAAAAAATAAGTTATTTCTAGAGATAACTTGGCTTGAATGCTATAAAAAAAAAAAAGTGAACTAAAACCTAAAAAACATAAAGCAATATAGAAAAATCATTCCCATGAATCCTATGATCAAGTAAGACATCATGTAGGATAAGGTCTCGACCACCACATAGGGCTAGCTTACACTTTCAGATTCCTTTGACAACTACCTTGGTGTTATTTCCCACAAATATCCAGATATTATTAGTATTAGAGAGGAGAATAAGCCAAGCACCACAAAATTTACTAGCAAACATTGTTAAATACCTTCCTAGGCTTAGTCTAGTGATAAGGATAGTGGTCATTTTGTCACAGTGAAAGTACTTAGCTTTTACCAAATTTTTCTTTCTTGCATTCTTTTCTTCGCATTCTTCATTTTACTTTGCTATCTCGTTTATCAAGCCTTGCGAATCTATTTCCCTTGGCTTTTTCTCTTGGAACAATTTCTTAAGTTAGAGATCGATACAAGAACATTTGCAGTTGTTATTCTAGTGGCTCCATTTCATTATTCCTCTAGCTTAAGACGTCATCTTAAATATATCTTCAAAAGTACTAACATACTTATTCTATGACAGATGTTAAGAGTATTTTTGTGTAGGGTAAGAGAGAAAATTGTCGTCCTATTGGATAGTGTTGAAATTAAATTACTCGTTAGGTCATCTAGCACATTTCTAAAGTAAAGAAAGCAATAAAGCACAAAAAGAAGATTGAATCAACTCATCTAACACTAATCCTACATTAATCAGGATTAATTAAACTGATTAAACCCTAATCACACTCTAAATATACTTAATTATAATTAACAAAATGAAGAGTTATAATAAACTAACTGTGACTATTATGGCCTGTTAACCCTGTCGTGCTTCATGGTTTCTGGGGTTGTCCTCTAATGTTAACTCGAGTTCTTATGCCCTACTTTTAGCATAATTTCCACCTATTATCCGGCATTTGAGCAATCTTTCTTATTGCCTACAACACTTATGAAACACTAATAATATTTATTAAAAGTTGAAGTCTAGCTTAAAAAATGAGTAAAATATCATAATTTGATCTAGGACAACAGAATTATCTGAATATGTTACTAATTATCAGGCAATAAACAATCACGACATGGACTTATTGCTCATCGATAAGTTCATGTCGCACTTTACCACTAATCATGTGTGACATTTGCCTCAAGCGCTCTCTCATAGAGACATATGGAGCCTTGTTGTAAGTGTCAAAGTTGATACAAAGCGACCTAAGTTTGGAAACTATGACAATCAATTTGATACTTGTGAAGCATAATACTTTTAGCATTTGACACAAATGGACACATATATTGAAGATTTTAGCATAGGCACATCTATGAAAGTTATCCCAGAGTAGAAAGTTTCCATAAGTTCCCAATCATTAATATAAGAATAAATGTTAAATGCAATTAACTAGTCACTTTGTTCCAAGTCAACACAACGCTTAACACACATTTCAATATTCCAAAAATAATTCTTTTATTTACAATAAAGGATGGTATACCAATCTTAAGAATATTTCAAGAGAGCACAACATATATTCATAGATATAAGAGAATAGATTTGAATATCTCAACAGTGATTTGACATTTATCAAAATTCTCAAAGACTTTTTTTTTTTAGAGAAATTTGAGCATCCGCATGTGTAACATATTTAGGGCAAGCTATATGCAATTGGGGATGTTACGACACATCAAACATACTCCCATAATGTTTGACATAATTTTCATGAATTTGTAATAAACATATGTATATTTATATGTCATAGGAAGTTGAATAAAAAAATATGCCCAAAATTATAATATCAAATATCATACAAAACATATATGTACATAAAAGAACTCACTTAATGGTACCAAATATCCTAATGATAACAATCATTAAATTGGTCAACAAATTATGGCCAACAATCCATTTTTCTAAAGTAAAAAATATTAAATATTGAATACACCCCTACAACATATGCTTATGTGTAGAGGAAGGCCCCTAAACTTCACCCATGACCAATCGGCTGGTAAAACATAACATCTCATCGCATAATATTGTTGCCCCAAAAATACATGATGACCTTCTTTTTCACTAAAATTGATCCAATCTAAAACCTAGATTTACTGCCGAACTTTATTAGGATTGATTTTGGAACTGTCAATTTTTGAAAGAAGGTAAAACAAAAAAAGAAGCTGCAGTGCTCAATATACGCCTAGCCTTTTGTTAGGCGATAAATTGTCGTAGTTTACGTGCCTCTTTTACCCACTTTTAGCTCGTGTAATAACTTAATCTTGAAGATTTTTACTTGTTTTATTTACGTTTTGTAGGAAATAAGTTCAAATAGAGCAAGTACCACGAAAAGGAGCGAAGACAGACAAAAACAGCGAAAGCAGACAAGAAAGGGACGATGAAGGGGGCGAACCACCACGCCAGAAAAGTGGCACGGTGGGGCCGTGCCATGTGGCACGGTCATGCCTCCCCGGGCCACTGCTCAGTCGCATAATTCTATTTAATACCCCTTCGGGCGTTTTGTTCGGGGGGTCGCTCGGGGTTCTCTGAATGACTTTTAGGCTAGGTTTTAGATGAGTTTAGCCAATAAAAAAACCTAGTAGGAGGATTAGATTAGGATTTGGTAGATTGTAATTTGGTTTTGAAGCTTTAGATCTCAACTTGATTTATCAATCCACGCATAAGTTTTCTTCTCTTCTCTCCCTCTTTCTTTATTTCATGTTTTTGTTCTTGTTTAGGTTCTGTGAGTTTAATTCTTGTATTTAGTTAGTTTACTCTAAGTGTTTAGCTTTATTATTAATCCATGCTTAATTTGCTTCATTCAATTAGTTTAGATTCACTCTTTTCCCCCTCTTATCCATGTTTGCCTTCTTCTTTGCTAGATTAGGTTTACTTTGAGTTTTTGTGCTTTGTTAATGATTGATGATTGATTTTGTGTTGGATTGGATTGTGGCTAGCCTTTGATGGCTAATTAATCTTGTTTAGGCCCTAAGCCTACCTTGTTTATGTCTAGAATTTAGAGTTTTCTTTCACGCTCGCCAAGTGTTCGATGAAATGCTTGAAAGAGCCTTCATCTGTGTTTTGGGACAATTAACTTATACTGAGAGGTGAAGTTGATTGTCTAGTGTAGGTAGAGAGAGTAGTTGGGATTGGGACACGAAAATAGTCTCGTCACTAGCTAGGTCAAGGGTTGTCAACCCAGTAGTTTAGTTGAACTAATCCCAAGAGTATAGGTAGTTAGAGCAACTAAATTAGCCTATTGACCCTTGAGAGAGCGCTTAGGTGGCCTCAATGATGCAACTGATCAACTTGGAATGCTAGCATAGTTAGGAAAGGTTTGGGCTTGACTTGATTACTTGGTTTATCTTAGGTCTAATCATATTCCTTTTGCTTTCACTTTAGTAGTTTAGTTCTATTTTCTATCCCTTTAGTTTTGCCTAGCTTGAGACGCTTTAGTTAGCTCTAGTGCTTGGAAACCCAACTCTCTACGGACGACACCCCGAGTACTCAATGATGCACCTTACACTTGGGGTTTATAAATATTAAAACTTTTTCCCTAACAAGTTTTTGGCACCGTTGTCAGGGAGTTGGCGTTTTTCAATATTAGAGCTTACTTGGGCATTCGAGACTATGCTTTTATTTTGGAAAGAAAAATTGAAAATTGAAAATTGAAAAAAAAAATTTTTTTTTCCGCTTTACTCAATATGAGCATGAATTGTTTTGGAGATACTATGATAGATTACATGCTTTTCTTGCTCATTGTAATTTTTATTTGGAAAAGTGGAAAATTTTGAGTACAGTTTATGAGGGTGTGAATTGTGAGACCCGTACTCTTTTAGAGTATTAGAATTTTTGTGCTAAAAATGCCGATGAAGCTTGGGATTTTCTTGATTGGTTGGCTCGGGATACTTATGAATATGAGATTAGTTGCACTAATTCATACATTCCACCCCCTTGCATCCCTAATTATGCTCCTCCTATGTACGAAATTTATCATTGTTCTGATCATGCCAGTAATTTTAGTCCCTATTATATTTCTGATGAGGGCTTTGCTAGACTTAGCAATATGATAGAGACAATGAATGAGCAACAAATTGACTTTGCTAATAAAATGCGAGAGTATGATCTATCACCTGAGACTGACCTTAGTTCTAGTTCTTCTAGACTTGGTGTCAATCTGTGTGATGATGGTGCACCTTTTCCTCCTCTAGAGTCTAGACTAGAGGAAGTACTCGACCCTCCTTTGACTACTTTATTCACAGTTGCTCCATCCTTCGCGTTCATCATAACTTTTCTTGATCCACCTTCCCCTTTAGCTCAGTCGACGGAGTTCGACTTAGGTGAGCTAGTGTTGATGAGGATGATGCTTGGTCTGAGTTAGGCAATGTTTTTATTGAGGAGTATGATCTTCATGAAACTCCCATAGGGACTTTATGTGTGGATGTTGTGGTTGCGTGGCCAGCTAATCCTAATTTTGTTGATAATATATCCCCCAACCCTCTTGATACATTCTATGCTTCCCCTTTCTGTTCACTACCCTCCCCTTCCCCTGAATATCATAATATGTTACCTGTTGATTATCATGATGTGCTTGAGGGGAATGTGGTTGACTATTTGGAGTCTCTAGGTACCTTTTGAGGTTTAACCCCTATAGATTATACCTCGAGACCATGCCTGCAAAAATCATGTTGACCTTTGCATTCGATCACTCTAAGGATTTTTCAAGGGCATTTGATAAATTTCGGAGAGCACTTGCCATTATTTCAAGATTCATGTTTAAGTGCTCCTATTCCCATTCATCTGAGTTGCATGCTCAGGGGTTTGATAAGCTCATGCGAGTTTTGACGGCATTTGATTTGGTATCTTAGATCTTGAGATGAGGAGGAGTGGCTGATGGCCCTTCAACCTCCCATCGCACCATCTTGAGGAGGTAGTAGTTTAGGTGCACCTAGCACCTAACCTGGTAAATTTGTTCCCTCTTTTCTCTCTTATTATATTTTGCTTTTGTATAGTTATTTTTGTAGATTTCTCCTTTTTGTATATATATGTGTTTTGTTGGTGGTTATGACTTCTTAGCTCCCAATGAGGACATTGTGAGATTTAGGTGTGGGGGGGAGAAAGTTATATACCCTATGCGTATTTTTGTGAAAATTTTTTGACTTCCGTATAGTTTTTATTTTTGGCTTTGGAGAAGCTTCGTACTATTCTGATAAGCTTAAATCCCCTGTACTTTGACTATTAGCTTGTACAGGAATGTGATGTGTATGATAGATCTTCATCCTCAGCATGTCATTCTAGGCCCTAATTCTAACCCCCAATTGTTCATTATCGATGTGTAATCCTATCCTTATCTATACTGTCATCATTAGGTTAGGGTCTTAGTCTTCTGTGATTGACTCTCCTACTTGTTTTTAACACAGTTACCTTAATAATTGTCCGTATTCAAAAAAAAAAAGAAAAAATAGGAGAAAAAGAAAAACATAAACACAAGGAATGACAAGTATCCCTTTGAGGCATGCGCTACTGAGCATTATCCTTTGAAGCAATACTGCTACTGGGTGTTATCCTTTGAAGCAATACTGCTACTGGGAAAGCTTACTTCCTGTGTTAACAAGTCAATAATATAGCATGTGTTAGTCAAGTGGGATTGAGTCGATTCTGGTAAGCCTGAATCCTAAGATAATGATACACCTGTACACCGAGCACTAGGATGGATTTCAGGTTTTGATGTACAGTGGGGTGAAAAGTTGGTGCTTTGATGTCATGTATGTGGATAGAGAGTCTTGATGTGTATACTCTGTTTATATACAAACTAATATGCTCATTGTATTGGTGATTTGGTTGGTTAGAATGTGTATAGTCTTCCTCTTGTATAGATATTTGTGTCCTGTTTGTAGATCTGTTTTATTTTCTTTGTTTTCCTTTCTCCTTTTCCACTCATTTTCCTTTTTCAAGATTTTATGGGTATATCTTCTGCAAACCCTCACGAGACCTTACTCGTCCACTTGGGAGAATCAAGGGGTTCAAAGGGCTTGTTGCATACGCTAAATGCAACCGTGATTCCTACGAAAGTGAGTTAGGTTCTTAAGTTAGTTTTTCTTTTGTTTTACTCGAGGATGAGCAAAAGATAGGTGTGGGGGTATTTGTTACGCGATAAATTATCGTATTTTACGTACCTCTTTTACCCACTTTTAGCTGGTATAATAACTTAATCTTTAGGATTTTTACTTGTTTTATTTACGTTTTGTAGGAAATAAGTTCAAATGGAGCAAGTACCACGAAGAGGAGTGAAGACAGATAAAAACAACAAAAGCAGGTAGCAAAGGACGACGGGGGGGCCGAACCACCACGCCAGAAAAGTGGCACGGTGAGGCCGTGCCACGTGGCACGGTCATACCCCCCTGGGCCACTGTTCGGTCGCGTAATTCTATTTAATGCCCCTTCAGGCGTTTTGTTCGGAGGGTCGCTCGAGGTTCTTTGAGTGACTTTTAGGCTAGATTTTAGATCAGTTTAGCCAATAAAAAAAACCTCAGTAGGAGGATTAGATTAGGATTTGGTATATTGTAATTTGGTTTTGAAGCTTTAGACCTCAACTTGATTTATTAATCCAAGCATAAGTTTTCTTCTCTTCTCTCTCTCTCTCTCTCTCTCTCTCTCTCTCTTTATTTCATGTTTTTGTTCTTGTTTAGGTTCTGTGAGTTTAATTATTGTGTTTAGTTACTTTAGTCTAAATGTTTAGGTTTATTATTAATCCATGTTTAATTTGCTTGATTCAATTAGTTTAGATTCACTCTTTTCCCTCTCTTGTTCATGTTTTACTTCTTCTTTGCTAGTTTAGGTTTACTTTGAGTTTTTGTATTTTGTTAATGATTGATGATTGATTTTGTGTTGGAATGAATTGTGGCTAGCCCTTGATAGCTAATTAATCTTGTTTGGGCCCTAACCCTACCTTGTTTATGCCTAGAATTTAGAGTTTTCTTTCACACCTACCAAGTGTTCGATGAAATGCTTGAAAGAGCCTTCATTTGTATTTTGGGGGAATTGACTTATGCTGAGAGGTGAAGTCGGCAGCCTATTGTTGGTAGAGAGAATAGTAGGAATTGGGACATGAAAATAGTCTCATCGCTAATTAGGTCAAGGGTTGTCAACTCAGTAGTTTAGTTGAATTAATCCCATGAAGATAGGTGGTTAGAGCAACTAGATTAGCGTATTGACCCTTAAGAGAGGGCTTAGGTGGCCTCAACGATGCAACTGATCAACTCTGAATGATAGCATAGCTGGGAAAGGTTTGGGCATGACTTGATTACTTAGTTTATCCTAGATCTAATCATAGTCCTTTTGCATTCGCTTTAGTAGTTTAGTTCTATTTTCTATGCCTTTAGTGTTGCCTAACTTGAGACGCTTTTGTTAGCTTTGGTGCTTGGAAACCCAACTTTCTGCAGACGGCACCCCGAGTACTCAATGATGTACCTTGCACTTGGGGTTTATAAATATTAAAACTTTTTCCCTAACACATTTGTTTATAGGAAGTTGTTTTACATTTGTAAACTGTAAGTGCACGACATAGCTATAACTATATCTCATGTATGGATTGTTTGTAAGGAGTTTTCTTTCAAATACTATGCCTATTTTTAGTATTTCAAATTTGGTAATTCAAAGCTGTAACCCCAGATTTTTAAATAATGTTTGAAAAAACAAATTAGAACAAAATTATGAGTCAAGGTTGGTTCTTAGGGATGTCATCACCATACCGTACTAAGGAGGACACAGGGCTCAGTTATATGAACAGGGTTTGTAACATATACTGTGTTAACTTACAATTATTAAATCCTAAATTAAACCAAACTAATGAATAATCTTAGGATAAGCAAATCTGGTGGCATTAAATTAACTACCAATCTAATCATAGTCCCCAAGGTCAATAATAATGCTTGCATATAAGCAAACCTGACCACTAAATCTCTGAGCCTAAATCCACTTTGAAGCATACACTTGAAAACAAAACATTTAACAAGTGAATTGGGTAAACATAGTAATGCAACCATGAAAACATAAGAGTTCCAATATAGAATCTATTTGCGTAAATGATTAAACTAGGGATTATTATAAAACCTTAGAAAATTTCAATAGTGCTATATTTCACGAACTTGCAATTGGAAGGGAACATAACACTTATAGTATAATGTGAAAACAAGACTATTAACCAAGTATCCTTTGAATAACCAATAATGGGATGAGTTCAAAAGAGAAGGGAGAAGGGATAAGCCCCTTACAGAAATAATTCTTTGATTGAAAACCTTAGATAAAAGGCAATGCACATATACTTGGAATGATTTAAGATTTCTTGTTCTTTCTAGGGCGAAAGAAAATTGTTTCGCAACCCCTTTTTCGATGTAAAATCTCTTTATGGACTCGCACTTATCAAAGCAAAAACAAAAACAAGATGATTTCACCAAACAGGATACTCAACAATGGTTCCAAATAAATTAGGGAAAAATTGATCCAAGAATCCTTTTTTAGTTCAATAGCTAAAAGGCGTACACAGGAATAAGAAAATAAGACATCTCCTAGTAGACATGAGTTAAGGCCATCTTTACAGCATTGCCTATAAGGATTGAACATACACAAGAGAGATCGCACAGCTTGAACATGATGAAGCGAGACTTCAAAATTGGGGATACTTAGAATCTAAAATGCAGTAAACCTAAATTGGATTAGTGTAGGAGTTCATAGCTATCAAAATCTAAATCAGGATTAGAATATTTTTAATTCATGAAAAGAAACAATTTGCTCATTTTACATTTACAGTTTGGAAAACAGAGTAGCAAGTTGAAGTGAATAATTTTTAGGAATAAGCTCAAATTGGAACTTCTTTCTTCCCAAACTTGGATGTCATAGTTAGGATCTCAGCCATGGACTATGTTAGAAAGATCTTTTTAGGATCGAGTGAGAAAAAATAGTAAGGACTTCAGAAATAGGTATATAATCTATTCGAAATAGGATTTGCCAAATTAAACTATTGAAATTTAGCTCCAACAAGAAACGTATTCATTTAGGTTAGAATGACAATTTATAAATTAAGTCACAATTGATTTAAAAAACCACATTCATAGCAATAAATACAATTATCAAATTTCGAGCATATATGTTACCTCTTTTGCATGACTATCTCTAACTTGAGCTCAACCTAGTTAGGAAGAAACTACGAAGAAAGTTGCAGTGAGCGGTTAAATAGTGTCTCCTAGATCCCTTAGGGATATCATGCACCTCTCTGACATGGTCCAAGCCATTATTCATCAAATTTATACATGTGTATGCCCAAAGTATATTTTTCTTTTTAATATTCATCTTTTGGTTGTAGGATTACCAGAACAAAATTTTAAGCCTGACTTCAAAATTCCTAAATAGATCACATATCACTCCAATTGGATTGATAAACCACAATATAGAAGCCTTAGGATGTGTTCTAAAAATCCTATTTCTTAGTGTATGGTCACATTTGAACTCAAAGTAGGGTAAAAATACCAAAATTCTTAGGGGATCAAATTCAAGTGAGTCTTGTGCAGGTCGTATGTCTTTCCACACAAGTCTATATCAAGAATTCAAAATTTTGGAAAATAGATCTCTTGGAGCATAACATATCCAAGATTGATGGCTAAATTTCCTCCCAGTTATTCCTAATTAATTCATAAAGTTGGCCTGAGTTTCTTGTCAAATTCTAGCGCGTAGATACTTTAGGTTTTACTGATTTGAGATGGTAGATGAAATTAATTTGACACGAAGTTTTTATTATTAGATAAACACATAGAGGAATATTCCTATGGCTTAAACTTCTAAAATTTCATGTCAACTAGATGTAAAAAATTATTGCGAATTGATAGCCTTGTGCATGAAATGTTGGTTCTTCTACTCGCCAAGAAAGTTCCTAGTCCTAACACTTCCCTACTAAATTTTATCCAAAAACATTGATGTGTTAGAACATGAATGGGAGGATGAAAAAATATTATTTGAATAAGATTTCTCCTGAGCAAAAGAATACTCAAGTTCTTTACCATCTTGATATTGGTAGATTGAAAGGAAACGTTCCTAATCCTTTTAGAGGTGAACAAGGGAGGATTTTTTCATGAGGAGAAGGGGGGTAGGCATGTACCATAGATAAAGAGATGAAGAGATTTTTTTTCTTTTCTTACAATTTGTGAGCTGAAAAAAGGAGGAGGTAGCTTTTTTGTTTTCCCCCTTAGCTCCAAGAGAGGAGAAAAAGAGAAAATCAAAGACTGTTTTTAAAGCAATTTTTTATAATACGTGCTGGAATTTTTATCTATAAAAAAAGGCTACATTTTATCAAAACGAATTAGCTTATATACTAATTCTTAGGTAACCCAACTAATCAATTATTTCTTATCCACATACCCCACATGAAATTCAACCCATTGAGCTCAAGTGTAGACCCGCATGACTTCCAATTCTCAATCAGGATATTAGAGATTGCATCCCTACATGCTATTTAGGATATCAGAAAATTACTCCTCACGTTTAATTCTCAAAATTAGGAATTTCATCCAGTCAATTACCTTCCATAAATTTATATTTTTTCTAATTCCAAGAAATTTCAGGGGTGTTACATCTTTCCCCCATTAAGATGAGTTTCATCTTTGAAAATTGAATGTGCAGAAGAAGTGAGCATCTGAAAATATTTATCGCTCATATCGTTCGTGGGTTCCTAGGGGCCATTGATGTTGATGTGGTTTCTGCAAGGCAATTTCGTAAATAAAATGGTCTCTCAACTGTGTCCCTTTTCTACATGATTCAAAATTGGAATTTGTTTTTCTTAGTATGTGAGATCATCCCACACCTAGAGGAGATCCACCACTATCATATGTGATAGGTTAGGAATATATTTGTACAACTAGGTTATTTGGAACACTATGAATCTTGATAATTAAATAGAAATTCCATCCAATAAGGGATTGTACCGACACATTTCATTAATGGAGAGAGACCTCATAGCTTGTGCCTAGTTCAACACCTTGGCCAAGCACATCATGTCCTTGGCAGGTGTAACAGCCCAAATCTAAACCACACTAATTATCCTGGGTAATCTCAATTTAATCTAATTAAGTTAGGCATCGCATTTCTACCCCACATTTGAAACATTTATGAAATGATACAGTGGCCTTGAAAATCATTTAGAGCTTGTGAATAAATAAAAATTAGCCACTACTAAAAGTGGGTAAAAGTAATGGTTTCCATGGAATGTGTATTTGCAATTTTCTCACATATACATCTGTAAATAAATTCGTAACACAAATAAATAAAATATCAATAAATCTAAAAATATATACTAACCAACATGAGTGACATTTGTAATTTTCTCTTAAATAGTTCATAAGGTTACTTAATATAACCCAAGAATATTTTAAAAAATACAAGAGGAATTTTTTTGAAAAAAGGGGGGCAAAAGGTGCTAAAAATATATGAAATATCTAGAAGTAGGGGGAATTAGATAACAAATAAATACAACAAAATCAAGAATTAACGTTACATTTAAAAAAAAAATTTTTAAGCCAGCTCACAACCCACTTACTTCTTGTGAGCCTCCTCCCTTGCTTCTTCTCAATGCCACCCTTTCCCTTACTTTTGCTCAAAACCACTAGCCCGGTCACCAGCCTAACTAAATAAAAAATTAACATTCATTTATTCTTTCAATTTCATTGATAAATATGTATTTTATTCTAGTTAAGTGGTAACTTAGGTGAATTTCAAGCTTGTTATGATAACATTGAGGTTTTTAGTGAGTTGATGTTGTAAGTGGTTATACAGGAATTGAGGTTTTTGTTTAGTGGTGAGATTGTGCCATAAAGTTTAGTTTGATTGAATTTTGAGGAATTATGTTGTGTTGCGGATGAAATTTTTGAGAAATTACACGTGTGCTCAAAAAGTTTGGTTTGGCTATGTGAGTGTGGGTGTTGGATGTTGCAATGAAAGGGGGGAAGTTAGGTGAGGACGAGGATGGAATAAGGAGGATAGGGAGGGGAAAGCTAATTTTGGGATTTTAAAACCAATTAATTTAACATCAACTTTTGAGTTAATTTAGGAATGACGTGGTGTTTTAAAGTGGAATATGAGTAATAATAGTGGCTGAATGATGGAAGTTGATTCTTCTAGCGTAACAAAAGTGGTGAAGTTAATGGTGCCGAACTAGTGTAAAAGATTAATTCATTAAGTGTTAGGGTAATACAAAAGAGAAATGAAGATTGGTTTATGCTCAAGTGGGTTGGAAGCGATACATTCTTCTTATGACTTAACCAAATAAAGGGCAATGAAGTTAGTTGAGGTGTTATGTAACAAGGAGATTGAATAGATTTAGTGATCTAAAAGAAAAGTGACCTTGATGTTGTAGTTTAGTCAAAGTAGAGATGTTGATGTATTTTAGGTATTGTTAATAATGAACACAAATGTTAATGATACATAAAGAGATGACCAAAGCTTGAGTTATGTTCACTTGGGTTATAAATTGCCTATTCTCATGCAATCAAAACAAATAAATATGAAGGAAAGTGCATTTAAGGCCTAAATGAGCAAGAACCTTATCAATTTGGCATATATTTGTCATTATAAATAACTTAGATTCTTGCCTACCCCAAGCCCCTTTGTGGACAAATCACTTAAAACTAATAACAATAATAGTAAACAACATTAATAATAATAACAATAATATTAATAAAACAATGATTGCATTAATGCTATTTGCTATAACAAAAATTGTGATATAATATAAAGGGGGAATGAGATCAATTTATGTGTTTAGATAAATAATGGTGGATTCATTGGCAATTAAGGAAGGTGCTAAGGGAAGCTAGGAACTACCTAATAAGGTTATAATTAATCAAAGTTGTCATTTGAAACTCTACTAACTATAAGAGTACATATTCAATGTAGAAACTAGGGAGATTTTATCACTGTCAAGGCATAGACAAATACATTATAAAGGGGATATAGATTTCAAAAATCCAGGTATACTTATTGCGTGTACTATTCTAAATTCACCTGCTTCTCCAAATATATACATTTTATGCAATATTCATCCCATGAATATGTTTGAAATAATGTTTTGTCACTAAATAAGTGGGCCCATTGGTTATCAAGCTTGAGGGATTGTGCCCATTTAGTTCACCAATACAGCTTTAACTTGGGCTTCACACTTCGCCTAGGAAGTGTACACCTATCTCAATGATTTCCTTAGACGTCAACAGGAGTCTTACTTTTATATAATAACCAACAAAGCCGTTTTACTCACATTCCCTCCATATCTCATTTTCTAAGTAAAATGAATTGAAATGCAAGCGCCTAGCTAAATTCTAAAAGTTTATTTTATAGAACAGGGATGGATGTACTAGGCTTCGACTCATTTTTCAAAATATTTTTGTGTTTTTTGTTTTAGGTAAGGATTCAATGAGCAATCCTCTCCTTACAGGCCCAAAGGAAGCAAAAGGTAGAAGAAAGGCACAGTGCCCTTTGCGATTTGATGCCATTAGACTCTCATGGTGGTTTTTGGCATAGCATGGAACCTTGGGAAAAGCCTAAAAGATATGCTTGGGGTATATTTAGAATAAGGGTGCTTGATGAGGGCTTTACGGGACAGCACATCAAGTTATATTTTGATTATGATCAAGTTAAAATGTAGAATGAAGTAGACTTACACCATAACTTAAATTCTCTACGCCTATTAAACTTATATATAGTGAAAGTACAGCTATTTAAGTCACTCTTTCCAAACTTTGTCCGAATCATAACGAGAGTAATGCCTCCAACCAATAAAGTTTTCACTGTAACCATGAAAACAGATAATTGCATTTGGCTAATTATGTCATCTCGAGTTCAGGGATTATCATTGTTGCATTAGAGCCATGTTATAGGGGTCATATTAAGCAATGAGGGTTAAATGTGATGTTGATTATAAATTTATAAGCATGAGTACATAACAAGGATACTTTAGGTAACATTTGTTTTTCCCATAACCATTGGTACTAATGTCAACGACATAGCTAGGTAATGTCGTGAGGCTGCATCACTAATAAAGTAGCGTGAGAAAGCCTTCAGTTGGCCTTTTATTCGCATGCATCCAGGGAAGCTACGAAGCTCGTAGTGACGATAATGTGAAGTTCGGGTTACTCGTTAATTTATAAGGATGACCTTAACTTATAAGTTGTATTAAGGTATACGTAACGTTTGGGTATGACAGCATTTAGGACATAACTTGATGGTGCCATTTGTAAATTCTTAAGGGATTCATATGGTGCTAATTTACGCCTTATCTTTAATGGAAGGGAAATGTATCTTATTGTAATACCTTCATGTTGAATTAATATATAATAAAGTTTACAATGAAAATATACATATGAGGGCCTAGCACACCATCATGAGTGATTTGCAACAACAACTAACTTTAACGAATAACGTAATGCTAGTGCAACAGGTTGTGTTATGTTAATTAGTATTATGTGCATTATATGCAACAAGATTAAGGTTATTATGTAAAAGAGTTAGCGTCATCAATTGATTTTAAGATTTTGTGAATTTATTTACGCTACCTATTGGGCATATATATATATATAAGTCACTATACCTTAAAGCATGTTTTACAGTTATGAGGACACTGAAGAGGTGGACAGCATTCAGATGTGGGTTGTCAATTGACATTATGACTTTGGGCCATTGACTATGGTGATAAGGATAAACATGCCTTAGTGGAGGTGTTAGTAAGTTGATGAACATCAGAAAAGCTTTGAAAAAGTATTAGAGGAAAACCTGTAAAGGTTAAAGATTGAGTGGTGTGGTTGAGGCTATTTCCAGACTTGCTGTGAGACTTAAACAAATTCTAAAGATGCATGAAAATTATGAAAGGTGGACCTGAATGTGAAGATATTCATAAGAAGTTCTAAGGAAATGGTGTACATAATTTCTTCTCATATTTGTTGGACTAGGCGGTGCATGTTTTTGAGCCGAGATTTGCTCATTGGATTACACAAAATCAATTAGGTGGAGGGGAAAAAATTCATATGTTATAGTGTACGAAGTGATTAGATAAGTAGATGCCTTGGGGCTAAGAAGGATTAGACAAAGGAAAAAAAAAAAGAATAGGAAAGATACACAGATGTAGGAATTATTCAAGGAGAAAGAGCAGTGGCTCATACTCGCTTTTTGGGCAATGACCAGTTATGTAGGCGTAAGCATAAGAAAAAGTCTAGAAGATATGTTACATATGCATATATATTCTTTACTTTTGCATACCAGAAATTTTACAGATTATGATCTATATTGTAGTTAATAAGTGAATAAGATCTGCAGATATGCTTTAGAGTGATCAATAATGCATGAAGAACTATAACATAAGCGCAATGTTTTTATGGATTGATGCAGGGCATTCAATGCTAAAGCACCACAACTCATACTAGTAATGGGTTCGGAGTAGTGACATAAGTATACTGTGCTTAGACTCTACAAGGCTATCAGCAGTGACTTCATGAGATGAGGATGTCATATTCAAGACTGCTTTATCAAGACACGACCCTAGGTATGATAACAAATGATTATGGGTGAAATGAGATATGGGAAGTCTCTCCATAAAATTTGAAAACTCATTCTTTTTGAACATATACGAACCATGTGATTTAAGCCATATATGTCTTTGCATTATTTCAAAGAAACCTATGGTAATCTTTGGCTAACTACCATTGGAACTTCCTTGTAAGATACTGTTATATAATTGTGAATCCTTTTGGGAATCTTTGATTAACTTGATTACAGCCAAGAGCTGGCTACACCCATATTTGCTTTAGCACAACCTAACCTATACTTCCTTTTGGGTTATACTAATCCCTGTTGCTTTGTAAAGATTGTTTGATCATATTAGCAATACTTTGCTGGATATCTTTTTCACCATCAAATTACCTCATGATAATGTTTGTGTGTGACTCATAAACTTAGGTTCAGATGTGCCCCTCTTGCTTTTGTTAATTGTCCTTACTCAACTGACTTCTGGCAGTCCTTCTTTCAATGATCACATGATCTTTCTGGCTTATAGCTAACATTCGTGCTTGTTTTTTTCCTTTTTCCACTAATTTTGAATCCTTACATTTAAAAGGATGCTCCCACTTCACACAAGTGAATTCAAATTAAATATGCTGAATAAAGTTTATCCTTACTTGTAATGATTCGAAACCGATTTTTCCTATAGCCCTTCCAGGATGTACTAATTGTGTCTCTTGTAAATGTGACTTGAGCTTTTACAGAAACACCCTGAGTTTAAGGCCGTTTTGGTCCTTATGCCATTTAACCCAAGCTCTTTATTGATGTAACGTTGACACTTCATTCTACTCTTTGATCTATGTGAATTAATTAAGAACCATCATGAGTGTGAAGATATTTGTTGGACTAGGTGGTGCATGTTTTTGAGCCGAGATTTGCTCATTGGATTACACAAAATCAATTAGGTGGAGGGAAAAAATTCATATGTTATAGTGTACGAAGTGATTAGATAAATAGATGCCTTGGGGCTAAGAAGGATTAGACAAAGAAAAAAAAAAAGAATAGAGAAGATACATAGATGCAGGAATCATTCAAGGGGAAAGAGCAGTGGCTCATACTCACTTTTTGGGCAATGACCAGTTATGCAGGCATGAGCACAAGAAAAAGTCTAGAAGATATGTTACATATGCATATATATTCTTTACTTTTGCATACCAGAAATTTTAGAGATTATGATCTATATTGTAGTTAATGAGTGAACAAGATCTGCAAATATGCTTTAGAGTGATCAATAATGCATGAAGGACTATAACATAAGCACAATATTTTTATGGATTGATGTAGGGCATTCAATGCTAAAGCACCACAACTCATACTAGTAATGGGTTGGGAGTAGTGACATAAGTATACTGTGCTTGGACTCTACAAGGCTATCAGCAGTGACTTTATGAGATCAGGATGTCATATTCAAGACGACTTTATCAAGAGACGACCCTAGGTATGATAACAAATGATTATGGGTGAAATGAGATATGGGAAGTCTCTCCATAAAATTTAAAAACTCAGGTAAATTCTTTTTGAACATATACGAACCATGTGATTTAAGCCATATATGTCTTTGCATTATTTCAAAGAAACCTATGGTAATCTTTGGCTAACTACCATTGGACCTTCCTTGTAAGATACTGTTATATGATTGTGAATCCTTTTGGGAATCTTTGATTAACTTGATTACAACCAAGAGCTGGCTACACCCATATTTGCTTTAGCACAACCTAACCTATACTTCCTTTTGGGTTATACTAATCCCTGTTGCTTTGTAAAGATTGTTTGATCATATTAGCAATACTTTGTTGGATATCTTTTTCACCATCAAATTACCTCATGATAATGTTTGTGCGTGACTCATGAACTCAGGTTCAGATGTGCCCCTCTTGCTTTTGTTAATTGTCCTTACTCAACTGACTTCTGGCAGTCCTTCTTTCAATGATCACATGATCTTTCTGGCTTATAGCCAACATTCGTACTTGTTTTTTTCCTTTCTTTCACTAATTTTGAATCCTTACATTTAAAAGGATGCTCCCACTTCACACAAGTGAATTCAAATCAAATACGCTGAATAAAGTTTATCCTTACTTGTAATGATTCGAAACCTATTTTTCCTATAGCCCTTCCAGGATGTACTAATTGTGTCTCTTGTAAATGCGACTTAAGCTTTTACAGAAACACCCTGAGTTTAAGACCGTTTTGGTCCTTATGTCATTTAACCCAAGCTCTTTATTGACGTAACATTGACACTGCATTCTACTCTTTGATCTATGTGAATTAATTAAGAACCATCATGATTGTTGTTCTTGCGATCACATAAGTCTCCGTGGACCCCTTCTTAACTAGCAGGAGAATGTTCGTTGAAGTCTCGACCTTATCAAGTTCTAGACAACTTTGCCTTCAACTTGTACCGCAAGTTCAACCAAGTTTTGTCTGTGACCACTTCTAACTGTATTGGATTTCAATCAATCAAATATCTTGACTTCCCGATGGAATTCACATAAGAGGGGAAAAAGATCCTTACATGAAATGATGACCTAACGACTTTATTAAAAATCAACAGCATTTACATTCTATCCCTTGCATAATGTTTGACATACTTTTTAGCTAGTTGATTAACAACTAAAACTATCCGTTCTTAGTACTTGATTGGATTTTAAATCTATATCGATTGTCTTTTCTACGTTCAGTTAACTAAGTTTTTAGAAATATTTGATTCTTGTTGCCTCTCATTCCTAAATTGTTCATGCTCAAAGCTATTTTTGTTCCACCTCATTATGAAAATACTGTTTTTTACTTGTCATTCCATATTCTGTCATCTATCCTTTGAAATGACAACTTACATTGGTAATATTCCCTATTACTCCCATTCATTAATGCAGCTTCCCCTTAGTCATCTCCGCTTGATTATAAGCATTTTCTCATAACTACCTCATAATTTCTTAATCTAAATAGTTCAGTTGAAGGGTTTTGATTCAAATCCATATTCGCAAAGCAAAGCTTGTCTTTGATATTGTCACCCTACCTATTACCATACCACACATTCTTTGATCCAACGTATTATAAGTGTCATTCTCTTTCACATGCGGAAAGTTCATCCCTAAAATTTACTACATTATTCTCTATTTTCTATTTCGCCCTCAAAATCTGATGGATCCCAAAAAATGCTCATTCTTCCTTTCTAGCATGAATAAATTTGTCTATGAATCTTATTACTTTCAACCTGTATATCATTGTTTAATTAAATGTATTCTTTCTCAATTGAATTCTCTCCTTTCTATACCTGAAAAATTATTAGAACCCGACTACTCTTGATTGTTATAATCTCTTTCCTTATTTCATCAAAGGTGCTTGTGTATGGAATCTTGCTTGATCTTGCTTTGCCTTCATATGTTTGTAGAACTAATTCTGAATTGAAGTTACAATCCAATCACTATTGCTGAGAGAGAACACTCGATTACTTTAATTCTATCATTCATTCCTAAAATCAAAGGTATAATCCTTTCATTTCTAAATAATGATGTCATGCTATAATGTCATTTTGAACTTCACTTATGCTTGGGTACAGAGGGGGTGGACAACCATGTAACTAGTTGGCTGTCTGTTGCCTTCAAAATCTTCAAATCTTCCATCTTTGGTATTAACATTCGGGTATATTTAATATACGTTGTCATTTATCTTTAAAGTCTCCTAGTGCACTCATTGCTTTATGTTGAACCTTTCATGTGCTAAATGTTAGCATTTTGTTTTCTACTCTTCAGAATTCTGGTTTATTAAATGACACCTACCTCAATGATTGCCTTAGACATCAATAAGGGCTCCACTTCTAAATATTAAACGACAAAACAATTTTGTTCACATTCTCTCTCCATCTCATTTTCGAACTAAAATAAATTAAAATGTAGGCATCCAATTAAATTGTTCTAAAAGTTTATTTTATAGTACGAGGATGATGGTGCCGGACTTTGACTTATTTTTCAAAATATTTTTGTGTAGTTTGTTTTAGGTACTGTGAGAAAACCTCTTGCCACAAGCCCAACTGAAGCAAGAAATAGAGGAAAGGCACAGTGCCCTTTGCAGTTTAATGCCATTGCATGTTCATGGTGGTTTTTTGTATGCCTGAAAACTTAACAGAGCTTAAAGGACATGCTTGGGGTATATTTAGAATAAGCATACTTGATGAGAGCTTCAGGAGATAGCATACAAAGTTGTATTTTGATTATAACTAAGATAAAATATCGAATGGAGTAGACTTCTCCTATAAATTGAATTCTCTGAGGATGTTGAATTTGCATATAGTGAGAGTATTGATATTTAAGTCACATAGGTTCTTTCCAAGCCTTGTCTGTGTTAAGACAGTCATAATGCTTCCAACCTTTAAATTGTCCACTGCAACTATGAAAATAGCCAATTAGATTAGGCTAATTAGGTGATTTTGAGTTTAGGTGTTCTAGTTGGTGAGTCTGTTAAGAACAATCGGCCACCCATAGCAACATGTAGAGGGCGATTCCTCTAGTCCACATAGCTATCTATTAACCATGGGTAACTTTCATTTAAGCTGGAATCATTTTAACCTTCAAAATCATGTCTTAGTGGAAATCTATACTCATTGCTTAACTTCCATCGTCAAAGCGATCCAATAGAGCATTATATGATAGCTCTTACCTTAAAGGGCCTTACTTTATGTTCATTTTCATGTTGTGTTGGTAGTTTAGTGTTGCCATGGCTAATTTTTCATTTGAAGTCTCCTTAAAGATAAGAGCAAAAGTATGCAACATGTCCTATTGTTTTTAATCATATGCTCTCTATAACCCATCGAGAATGTTGAGATAAAGTTTTGCTTCGCCCGTGCGCTTCCTACATTTCACTTGAATTAGATATCATGTTATGAGCTTCATTGTAATGCATTTGATGTCAAAAACATGAACAAAGTTGTCTTTTTATACAGGATTAAGCCAGTTGGTCTAACATCTTGATTGGGCAATAAAGAAAGGGGCAAATAATCTCAATCAAATTATCCACTCTTTGCTGCTATCCTCTTTCTGCCATGGAGAATTTTTACTCTATGGGTTAAATGTAAGTCCCTTATTAATTGGTAGCTATTGAATTTTTTTCTAGCACTTTTTAGTTGAATTAAAAGCTGTCAAGATTTGAGGAAGTGATTTCGCATACTAGGAATTAACTTCCACTTATTACATAGGTCTCGTTGCCTCCATTCACTTGTTTTTAGATTTGATCTTTGCTTGATTACCCTAGGAACTAATCTTGTCTAGTGTGCTCCCTACGTAGGCGTGATGGTTATAGTCCTAGTATCATCATTTTACCTAATTGACAAAACATACATAAGCTTCAACCTTAGTAGTAATCAAGATCATCTATTAATCTTCTTACTATGGAGTGGTTATGCCATATTGAATGTCTATTCTCAACCATAGATTTTTCTTAAGATAAAAGAGCTATATAACGATCCTCAAGAATGACATGAAAATGATTACCGATGGTTTAAGCAGTGGTTAAATCGGGCACATTTGCCTTTGTGAATGGTTGCCAATGCCAACTCAGCTAGTTAAGACTTAATAAGATGCAATCCTTCAGTACGTTAGACTCTCTTCTATAATTCCTTTAAGCTTTTCCTAAAGATACTCACATTTTCTACAGTAGTAACACAATGGGTAGGATTAACTAGCCTTTATGAAAGTGAATAAAATTAGTTATCGTGAGGCGGCTAATATGATTTAGATGCGTCTGAATGTTGTCAAAATAGAGATATTGGAAATATTAGGGGGAAAACAGAGGAAGTATATGTTTATTCATGAAGGAATTGCGGCCTAAATGATTAAATACTAAAGCGGAGGGGTTATATAGCTAATGAGTCTGCAGTAAAACCTCATTGAACTCATAAAGTATACAAAAATAGCAAGTTTAAAGGGTACACATGGAACATGCTTCCTAGTCCATTCCTTCACCGAGTTTATTTTGACTTTTTTTAATGAAGCAGTTCTCAATCCAATTATATTTGTCCTCCACCCACTACTAGTCATTCTATACCCATAGAGATTCCTGAATTTCACCCTATCATTTTCTATCTTTTTATGGTCAAATTTTGCTTATGGCAGTCTATCTAGGCTTGGCATTTATAAAGCCAAGCCATACCCAGTATACTATTAGTTTCAGACAAGTTAAAGAGAAACAATTCTGGAGGAAATTTATAGACTGTGATAGGATGATTTCAAGCACAGTTCTGCACCCAACTATATCCTAAGTAGGAGCATAGCTAACAATGATCATCGGGATGGGAAGGTACTAAGTTTAGTTTCCTAGCTACAGCAGACCGTATATGTGTATCTCTAGAATTAATAAAATCAAAATTACAAAAGCTCAATAATTACGGTGGGTGCATATGGTAATTTTAGGCTTGCCCATGCACCCCTTGTGTGATTCTTTAAGAGTTCACGACTGGAGGAATTTTATGTGCTCGGGTTCTTAAGTAACTTACCATTGGTATATCAAAAGCAAAAGTTCTTAATCCTCCAGGAGGTGAAGATTGTGGAAGGAGAAGTGTAGCCATGTGTTGTAGATGATGAAGAGAAGAGGTTTTATCATTGCATATAGGTTTTTGAGTTTTTGTTTTTTTAAAAAAGGAGGTCGTAGGGTTTTTTTAATTAAAAAAATCCAACAGTGGCAAGAAAGAGAAAAGAAAGATCTTATTTTTCATCATGAGGGTGGACCAAGGGATGGGGTTTTCCTTCTTTTTTATTTTTTTAGTTTCTTTTTTAATGATGCATGTTAGAGTTTTAATCGATTAAAAACTACTACATTTTATCAAAACAACTTGACTTATGTGCTAATTTTAGGGCAACTCGACTAATCTGGTACTTCCTATCCACGTACCCTAACCTCAAATTGAACATATTGAGTTCGAGTGGAGACATATGTGACTTTTAATTCTCAACTGAACAAATTAAGAATTACATGCCTACATTTAATTGAGGATATTAGCCATTTCTATCTTGCATTTAATCCATGATATTAGGAATTTCTTCATCACACTTAATCCATAAAATTAGGGATTTCCTCCATTCAATTAATGGACACTATTTTCAATTTTTCTAGTTCTGGGATATTTCAGGGGTATTGCAAAATGTGTTGGTCATGAATAACTAAACTAAGTTGAGAAAGACAAAAAAGGGTCTGAGCTATGATTTCTCAGCCTATTGGACTGGTAAATCAATTGTAGCACTAGCAATGTTATCATTTATGATTGGTTGATTATGGCATCAGGAGCCACCCAAGCTCTCTTTCAAGAGTTGTGGGCTAGTCTAATTGATCTAATAATTTGTTTTCATGGGTTTACCTCAATTAGGTTACAAGATTAACATCATATGCATCTAGCTAGGATTTATGCTATTTTCGTGGCAAGATTGTGGGTAAAGTTTCTACTCATACAACCAAATTGGCCACATCTTTCAACACAATCTGATTGCCCAAAAAAATGGATGAAACTCTTTTAAGCATTTCATCGAACATTTGGCAAGAATGACAGAAGATTCTAAATTGCAAGTACAAACAAGGTGGTGAAAGCTGAATACAAAATCTATGGCCAAATTGGTGGACAATGACAACCCAGGAAATAAAAATTCGTTGCACATTAAAAAATGACCACAATTAAACCTAACAGCTAGGCTACTAAATATGCTAGCACAATTCCACCTAAACAAACAAAGAGTTAAGAATATAAAACTATTTCGAGACTTTCTGGTTTAATAAGGATGACTTTGGATGAGAGAGGCTTACGTCATGGCACATGCTACATACTTGACGATCCGGCCCATAAGCATAAGGGCACACTCCAGATTAGGATCCGGAGAACACCTCTCTGATGGTCAAATTAGTGCCAGGTGCCAAGAAAAGACAAAACAGAGGAAAAAGTGCTCTTTTGTATTGGAGAATGTGTCCTCATCCTCCTTTTTGAGGTAGGTATTTACAGTCCTTTTCGACAGGGGAAAAATTGTAACTTTACACAGGATGCATCCGTAACAGGCTACCGGACAGTTTCCAGTGCTGGGCCCAGGAATGAAAGCTGAAGATCTAGAAGTGGCTAGACATGGTCTTTCGTAACTTAAGCCCACATATAGATTTGTAAGGCCTGCCTTAGGTCCATGTTTTTTCCAAATTATTTAGCCCCTCACATTTTGCCTATACCCCCGGCCAAATGGGTGGTCAAGCAGAATATGGAGTGAGTTCATGCTGAAGGAACTATCTGCGAACTATAGGGGGCGATTTTTCGACATAGACGCCCTATTACAAGTCAACACCTATGTTTTGATCTTGATGTCTAGGGGTTTTCCTGAGGCAACTCGGTTTCCAAGGTACGAATGTTGTATTGGGAAGCTCCCAACTTTTGTATAAAAATAGAGCTTGCTTGGTGATGCTGCACATCCCTTTTTTCTTACTAAGAGTTTTTCTATCCTGGTGTTCCCATATTTTCTCAGCACTGAGGGGATGACCCTCCACATTTTGGAGATTTTCAATTGGCGCCTAAGAAGGGCCGCTCGCCCTTCTCGGCCATTCCCAAAGGATTATCGTGACTTGTGTCCGTATTTCATCCTTTCCCACACTGAGGATACTGCCCGTGATTTCCATATCCGAACGCAAACGTCAGAGGGTTAAGTCTAGCGACAGGGAACAGTTCAATTGGCTCCCTCGGTTGTCATATTTCTAAAACTACTTTTTCATTGCGACTGCTGGTTTATTAATTTCAGAGAAATATTCTAATGGTATTGTTTCATTCCTCTAACGTATATCATTTTCCTTCCTTCTGACTTGACTTCCTTTCCCTCCATGTAGAGCAAGCCTGGGCGAGGAAGAGATCACTACTGTAGTAGAAAGCGCCCATATCCTTTGGCAGCCTCTCCCTTCCTCTTTCCTAGGTTCCATGACCATACAACCAATATGTGGTCTGTATAGCGTTTCTCCTGGGCATTTAAGGTGATGCTGTCCGTGCCATCTGCATTTGATATGGAGGAGAAGTTCCGGCGCCTCGAAGAGGGCCAACTCTAGGCAGAAGGCTCAGCGACTAAGTATAAATGCTGTCGGGAAAAATTGAAAAAGGAGAAGGAGATTTGGGAAAAAGAAAGGGAGTGGTTGAAGGAGAAAGAGGACCTAAACTGCCGGCTGGAAGATGGCTGTATCCAACTAGAGGGCGGTGAGATTGCTCAATAGGACGAAGTTCTTTCGTGACCTTCTAGGGGCGCTAGCCCCCGTGAACTTCCAGTGGGAAGGCTTTTTTGAGGCATGGGTTCACTATGTCGAAGACCGTCGCCACGCTGCCTAGGCTGGTGAGGACCCCAACGAGGAGGTCATATTTCTGTATGAAGTATCTGATGACAACTCGGATAATCCTGGAAGCATTACACCTCTTGACAGTTGCGGTGAAGGGGGCAGCGATGATGAAGATCCTGATGCCTAGGGCCATGGCCACCTTCTACCTTTTACTTTTGTTTTCTCTTTCTTGCATTTATCTATTAGTGAATGTAGCGATCAGCCTTAGGCCGTGCTGTAATACTCTTAGCCTGTTGGGAGCTAAAAGCATAGTGACCGACCCCTAGGCCATGCTGAGAGACCCTTAGCCCCTTAGGGCAGAAGGTATAGCGACTGGCTGCTAGACCGTGCTGTAATACCCTTAGCCCCTTGGGGCTAAAGGCATAGTGACCGGCCCCTAGGCCGTGCTGGGAGACTCTTAGCCCCTTGTGGGCTACAGGCATAGCAACAGGCCCATAGGCTATGCTGAGAGACCCTTAGCTCTTTAGGGGCTAAAGTTATAGTAGGTGTAGGCAAGAAAGAGATGCAATATAGTGCACCTCATTCATGTGGATATTTATTTCAAACTGCTATCAGTACATTGTATTAAATGTACAAAAGAGTGAGGGAGCCCCTAGTGATAGTGCCTACGCAAATTACTACTATGCCATGTCCTTGGGATGGGAGTGCCTTATGGGTTTGTGAGTCGATAAGTGCCCGGTCTTACCCGCTCGATGGCCTTATAGTGGCCTTTCCAATCGGCCCGGAGCTTATTATGCTCGCCTAATCGAGCCATGGCCTTAGTTCAATGGAGTACCAGGTCGCCCATGCTGATGGGATGGGACTTTACTACTCGGTTATGGAGCCGTGCTATACGGAGCTTATAAAGTGCCTGGTAGGAGGGCTTCGCCTCGAATAGAGGGGAGTAAATTAAGGGCCTCCCGAAGGGTTGCATTGTTGAGTGCTTCTTGGAAAGTGGTGAGGCAATGTGCGTGGATTGCTACCTTAATAGGAAGTACGGCTTCAGACCTATAAGTCAACATAACGGGGGTTTCCCTCAAAACCACTTTTTCCGTGGTATGTATAGACCACAAGACATTGTATAGTTCATTGACCCACTTTCCCTTAGTGTCGTCCAGTTTCTTCTGCAGAATGTGGAGAATAACTTTGTTTACAGCTTCAGCCTGACCGTTGGTTTGTGGGTGTGCGACCGTAGTGCTTCTCGTCTGACATCCCAAGTTATTAACGCGCGTAGTTAGTGACCTTAATCATATTGAATTATCGAGCAGTGTCAAAAATCTCCACATAAACGTTCGGACCTCGGCTGTGGTGATTGAGCTGACGGTGTCTATCTCTATCCATTTTGTGAAGTAGTCCATAGCAACGAACAAGTGCTTGCACTGACCCGTGGCTTTAAGGAAATATCCTAGGATATTTATGCCCTAAGTGGCCAATGGTAGGGGGCTGAGTGTCAGTGTCAGCAGGCTGGTGAGCTTCCGTTGTACGGGAGCGCATCTCTGGCATTTGTCGCACTTCCATACTAAGCTCATAACATCTTTGCATAAGGGGGGCTAGTAGGACCTAACTCATATAACGGTGACTACGAGGGCGCATTTGCTAGTATGTGAACTGTATACTCCCTTGTGGAGTTCTTCGAGGACTTTATGCCCCATTTCCGGGGTCACACGATGCAGCAGTGGGCAGGTGTAGGACTGTTTGCTTAGGATGTCGTCATATAAGATGAATCAATTCGCATGCCACCTCCTTGGAGTTCGAGGGTAGCGTACCGTCTACGAGATACATTCGAATGGGATTCATCCAGGAGGAGTTCCTGTCTAACCAAAGGATTTGGCGGGATTCAGTGCTTCTCTCTGACAGGGTTTCCTATCTTATTTGTTTTGGCTTACCATCCTTGGAGGAGCTAGCCAATTTGAATAGGGCATCCGCTTAGGGTTCTCAGACCGCGGTACATGTGTTATCGAGAAATGCTTCGGTAAATCGATAGTTTTTTGTAGCTGGTGAACATATGCTGCCATGGTATTGTCTTTTACTTTGTAATCTTCATTGAGCTGATTGACCACCAGTTGAGAGTCTGAATAGGCTTTGACCGAGTCTGCCTCGATTGTGTAGCATAATTCTATCCCCGCTACCAAGGCCTCATACATAGGTTCATTGTTAAATGCTTTGAACATGAACCTCAAAGCGGGTTTTCTACTTGATGTATTTCCTCACTAACTAACCCACATTCAAGGTTGGAATGCAGATAAGTAAAGGGGAAATGGAAACATAAGGTTTTGGTTCTAATGAACCCGGTTAGAGTAGATTAGGATAAATGGTTTCTAAACTGAATTATGGAAACAGAAACACCACCATGAATCAGTTTAGAGCCCCTAATCCTTCTTAGCATATAGAAACACCACCTAAAGAGTGATTAACACTCATTAGAACACCACTTTACTCGATGTAAGTAAAGATAAGCTAGTTGGAGTGTTTAAAGAGAAATCGGGGTTTAGGAGCAAAGCTCAACTAAATTCTAATCCAATCAATGTCTAATACAATGAACAAGATATCAAGCACTTAAATAAGCTCCTGCCCAACTACGTAGGTTCTTAAGGGATTCCTTAGTCATTAGGAAACCTATAATCCAGCTTGTACAAATCAGATGCCAAACTAGATTAGCTTAGCCTAAGTATCTCACATGTGTCCAGACTAATTACATACTAAATTATGCTAAACTCAAACTTGAACATGTCATTAACACTCTAAGCATCCCACTTGCACATGTGGGAGGGAGAAAAGCTGCTTGATTTGACCTGGATTTTGGCTACCTAATTAGAAGCAAGGTGGACCTTTATCCTTCCTCCTAGTAGCCAAGTGACCTTCCAAACCTGAAAAGGGACCAATCATGATGTTCCCAGATGTATAGGAAAGCAGGTAGGCAAGCAAGTTAGTGACTAAACCTTCTCCTTGAAGAGATCTTAGTCGTAAATCAAAAACTGTTAAATCGGTCGGATTAATGCAAAAAATGAGCAGCTTGGTTGCTTGTCTTTTACTTGATTTAGGCTAGATTTCAAACCGTGAATGACTTCATAGGATGTTAACAATCATCCCAAGTAAAGAAATTAAGCCTAAATCAGATTTAAGGGGGTGAACTAGCTGAAAACTCAAACTGGGCCAGAATAGAGCTCAATTTAGAATGGTTAACTTGTGGGGGCAAAATCTTGATAAAGCAACTGATTTAACTTGGTTTTCCCTCAATGGATCGTTATTTGAGGATGTTAGGTAACATCCTATGCAAAAATATCGGCCTTAAACCTCTTGGAAATTTAGGAGATCAGATAAACAAGACCGGGTCTTTATAAAGGATCATACTCGAGCAGTGTGTAACTTTGCAGGAGTAATGATTGGACTAAGGCCTGAGGATTGGAGCTTGAGCTTACATTCCCTAAACCATTTTAAAGGGTTAAATCTTGTAGTAGTCCTTGATCTCCATCATCCTCCCCTTGTTGAAAGGAACTTGCCCTCAAATTTAATAAAAGCTCATCTTCTAAGTAAGGGGTTAAGTTTTCTACATTGGAGGTAGCTAAAATACCATAATCTCCAGGGAGATTAACCTTGCAAGCATTATCATTCACTCTTTCTAGTACCTCAAAAGGACCATCGGCTTTAGGCATCAGTTTACTCTTCCTTTCTGAGGGACATCTTTCTTTCCTTAGGTGAATCCATACTTGGTCTCCTGGCTGAAATACCACCTTTCGTTTGTGCTTGTTTGCTTGAACTTAATAGGAGGTATTAGATTTCTCGATTCTGGTTGTGACTTACTTATGGAGCTTCTGGATTTCTTCAACTCTCTTGTTGGCCTCCACACTTGGTTTTTCTTCTGAGTTTCTAGGCACCAAATCAAGGGGGCTTACTAGATCAACTCCATAAATTACCTTAAAAGGCTAGGTGCCTTATTATAAGTAAACTCAGCATGGGAAGGGAGTAAATCCCATACTTTTGCAATGAGCTTAATCGAGGCTCTCAAAAGAGTACCCAAGGTTCTATTTGTTACCTCAATTTGGCCATCAGTTTAGGGGGTTGTTTGTGCTACTATTCTTAAGCTTAGTCTCCATCTTCTTCCATAAGGTAATCCAGAAGTGACCCAAAAGCTTTGTATCATGACTAGAAACAATGGATCTAGAGACCCCATGCAATCTCATAACCTTTTTAATGTAAAGCTCAAAAATATGGGTGGCATCATTGGTCTCGTTACAAGCAATAAAGTGAGCCATTTTTAAGAATCTGTCTACCACCACAAGGATAGAGTCCTTATTCTTTTGAGTTTTTGGTAAGCTAAGGATAAAATCCATGCTTACATCAACCCAAGGGAGGGAAGGAACTAGCAGTGGGCTGTATAACCCTTGTAGTAGTGAGTGACTCTTGGCTACTTGGCAAGTAGCACATTTACTCAAGAGGTCTTGAAAATCCTTGCTCATTCCTAGCTAGAAGTATTGTTCCCTTAGCATGGCTAGGGTCTTGTTCTCTCCATAATGTCCAGCCAAAGAACCTCTATGGACTTTTCTGATCAATAACTCACAAGTACCACATCTAGGAACACACATGATGGAGACCATCCCACCAAACCTTCAAAAGCCATTGCCAATGATCCATCCCCCGCTAGGGAGTCCAAGAAGGCCAAAGGAGTTCATGCCATAGTCAGAAAGTGTATGCATAAAGAAGAAAGTGAACTGCCCAGTTCATACCGTTTCTGACCCAGTTTTGTTTCTCTGTTGGAGAAAAATGTAGAAGGGGAAATTTCCTGCACGCACCACCCCCTTAAAGCTTAAGATCTTAGCTTTCCAACAAGACCTTTTTCAAGGCATTTGGAGTCCATTTGGTCAGTCAACCAAGCCAAAACCTGAGACCGCGCACTGCAGGGCGCAATCCAGCACTGTCCGAAATAAGGCCCTAGTTGGTTGACTTCCTCAACTCCAAATTTTGTCAAATTTTGCAGTATGAAAGGGGACATAAATAATTATCAGGTCATGGGTTCAAATCTCATCCAAAGCACCCCCTTGTGTTGGTATTAACCAGCCAAAAGGACACAAAAATCATCCTTTTACCCGGTTCTTCCCAAACCGGTACAAGGTCTGATTTTCTTGGGTTGTGCTTGTCCCCTTGCCTCCCCACTTGCTGAATGAGTCATTTTGCTGCATTCAAGGATCCATGTAAGCTTGACACCTCATTTGGGAGGCATTATAACCCCTAATGAGGTAGATTAAGCTAGGTAGTGAGGTGTTTAGCTAGCATTGGTTGATTAGATGTGTAACTCTTCCCCAAATGTACTTAGTTTTGATTTTGCTGCTTGGGAAGGGTGGGAAACTCGGCCATCAAGCATAAAAACCAGCTTGGCCCTCATTTTGTAACACAACTTTGAATGAATGAGCTTGTGAGTTCTCTAAACTCTCTCTACAAAAACTCCTAGTGTTATATCTTGAGCTTGGCAACTCAAGTGGATCTCTAGGTCTCTTTCTCTCAACTTGAAGGTGATTAAATTTTGTAACTAGTTGATACAAAGAGATTGCCCAAGTGTTCCCCAAGGGTGGCTCCTCGGATTATCCCTTGCAAGGTCACTTGACTATCCAAACTCTTGATTTCTCCTCTCCCTTGCTCTTTTTCCTTCTTCTTGTTTTAGATTCCACTTTGAGGCAAGTTGTGAGTTGTTTCTTCTTCTTACAACCCTCCATCAACACAAATGAGTGCCCTTGAATAAGTACTCATCCTGGACTATAAACGCTCCTTTGTGGTGTTTTAAGCAAGCAGAATACGATTCCCCAAAGTCTTCATCAGTAGCATAAAGGGATTTAGATGCTCAAATAATGCAATCATCTAGTTGAAACAATAGCTAATGCTTCCTTGAAAATGCATCTACTCCTTGATTGAGTTTTTCTAACTTATGCTTGATAGTAAAGTCAAATGACTGGATGTATTCCACCCATTTAGCATGCCTGGAGTTTAACTTGTGTTGCCCCTAAATGGGTTTCGAGGCCTCATGATCAAAATTCAAGATAAACTTACTAGCCATTAAATAATGGCTCTAATGCTCCAAACTCCACACTTTAGTACAGAACTCCTTATCATAGGCTGAGACTTTCTCCTAGAATCACATATTTTTTCACTGAAGAAGGCTAAGAGCAGGCCTTCCTGAGTAAGAACTCCTCATATACCCACATCAGAAGCATCACATTCAATCTCAAATACCTTATCAAAATTAGGCAATGCTAGCACTGGTGCCTCAGTCAGCTTGGTTTTCACCTCCTTAAAGGCAGATGAGCTTTGGGGGCCCATTTGAAGGATGAACCCTTAATCGTTTTAGTCATTGGTGCCATAATTCTACTGAAGTTTCTAATGAACCTCCTGTAAAATGAGGTAAGCCCATGAAAACTCACATCGTGGATACTCTTAGGTGCTAGCCAAGATCTAATGGCATCAACCTTGCTCTCATCTACCTTGACTCCTTTGGCAGTCACAATATAACCTAAGAAAGTTACTTATGGAGAAAAAGAAAGTACACTTCTTTAGGTTCCCAAACAGCCTCTCCTTTTCTGGGACAACCATGATCTGAGCCAAATGATCTTGATGTTTCTCTTCTGACTTACTGTAGACTAAGATATCATCAAAGTGCACCACTGCAAACTTACCAATGTAAGGCCTGAACACTTGGTTCATTAATCTTATAAAGGTACTAGGTGCACTTGACAAACTAAATGGCAGAACTAGCCATTCATACCAACCCCTTTAGTCTTAAAGGATGTCTTTCCCTCATCTCCCTCTTTAATCTGAATCTGGTAGTAACCATTCCTCAAATTAATCTTTGAAAACACAGTAGAACCATATAGTTCATCTAGCATGTGCTTAAGCTGTGGGATAGGGTGCCTATATTTGATGGCGATCTTGTTTATGGCTCTACTATCCACACACATTCTCATGCTCCCATCTTTTTTAGGGACTAGCAAAGCTGGCACACCACAGGGACTAAGTGATTCCCTAACTAGCGCCTTATTGATAAGTTCATGTACTTACCTTTATATCTCCATGGTCTCCTTGGGATTCATTCTATAGGCTGGCTTAGTTGGAAATATGGCTCTAGGATTGAGGTCAATGTGGTGCTGGATGGAACTTTTGGGGGTAGGCTAGAGGGTGTGTCATCTGGAAAAACATAGCTAAACTACTCCAGTAATGACAAAGAAAAGGGTCAGTTGGTTGTGTGTATTCTAGCTCTAAAGGGCAGTAAGAATCCACTCCTTAAAGGCCTTAAACTCATGGTAAGATGCCTTAAGTAATGGTTCTTTAAGGGTGAGGAATAGCTTAGCTTAAGGGGGTTCTTTTGTGGCTTATTTTTCTAGATCTAGGAAGGTCTTAAAGGGGCAAGGGTTATCTTTTTGCTATACTTGGAAAAGGAGTAGGTGTTTAGGAACCCATCATGCTTAACCTTTCTGTCAGATAGCCAAGGCCTACTAAGCAGAATGTGACATGCATCCATGAAGATTACATCACACCAAAGCTCATCATGGTAATTCTAGCCTATTGAGAAAGAATCAAGCATCTATAATTGGCATGTGAACCTTTGCCTTGATTCAGCCATTGGGCATTCTAGGGGTAGGGATAGACAGTAGCATGGAGATTGAGCTTTTCTACCATACTTAAGGAAACCACATTGGCATAGCTCCCACCATCAATGGTCATAGGAGAGAATTTACCTTGGACAGTACACCGAGAGTGAAAGATGTTCTCTCGTTGTTCTTCCTTGGTTTTAAGTCCGCTTAAGGCCCTCCTCATAACTAGCATCTCTTCTTCATTAACTTCCTCCATTACCTCCTCTTGACGCTCCTCTTGTTCCTCCATTACATGAACCTCTTTTTCCTCCATATCTCCTCCTCCTCAACTGTCTCCCATGTAGCCAAAGTTATAATCTTTTTGTTTGGATACTCCGAGGTAATGTCACTAAGTCCTTGGCATTCAAACACCTTCTGGTGCTTATGGTGCTAGGATTAGGTCTATTCTATGGGGGTAGACTTTTTAGTGGAGCTTGGGTTTTTTATGGGGTGAAAGGGGGTAATGCCTTGGCTGTGGGTGGTGGAAAGGAACTCCCCTTGTTAAAAGGTTGACTCCTGGGTTGAGTTTTAGGCAGTTTTCTTTTGTAGGTTATGGTTTTCCTTTGCTGCTTAACCTTAAGAGCTACGACACATACCTCCTTAAAAGTGGAGTATCGCTGAAGTTTAACAACACTAGCATACCTAGGATCAAGACCTCCTAACTATCTCACAATAGTTTGTTCTTCTGCCTCTTGCAGGTCACACTTAATCAAAAGCTTTTCAAACTCTCTTATGTATTCCTCTACATTCATGATACCCTAGGCTAAGTGGTGTAATTGGGAGTAGCTTTCTTGTAGGTAAGAAGGGGGAAGGAACCAGTACTTAAGTTTAGAATTCATTTTATCCTAAGTTCTGATCTTGTCCTTTCTCAACCTAACTCTTTTGGCACACAAGTTGGTCTGCCAGAGAGAATTATACTTTCTAAGCTTAACGGTAACAAGTTTTACCTTTGTCTCTTCCAGAACTTTCTTTAAATCAAAGATCCTCTTCATGCTTTACATCCATTCCAAGAACTCATCCGGGTCTAGCTTCCCTTCAAATTCTGGAATGTCAACTTTAAAGTCATTAAAGTTTGGCAGAGGCCTTCTTTTTCCCTTTTCCTTGGTCTTTTTTGAGGCTTCTCGTCACTAGTTGAAACCAAATAAAGGTCATCTCATTCAGCTTCAGCTTCTTGATCAGAACCAGGTGAGCTAGATGAGCTCACTGGGTTTCTTCATTTTTGCCTCATCGATTCAGCAGGCTAGTGCCAGAAGTAGGCATTATGATTCTTAAGTTCCTTATTATTGGTGTTTATGGCTTCAAAATTCTTTATAAAAACCTCAAACTTCTCTTCCAAAGTTGTGCTTGAACTCATGCTTATAAACTGAATCAAACCGGGTAATGGGCTTTGGAATGTGTTTGGATAGAAAGAAAACGTAGCTGGAACAGAGGGCCAGGACCAAGACAAAACTTGCTCTGATACCAAATATGGTGTATTTCCTCATTAACTAACCCACATTCAAGGTTGGAATGTAGATAAGCAAAGGGGAAATGGAAATAAAATGTTTAGGTTATAATAAACATGGTTAGAGTAGATTAGGATAGATAGTTTCTAAACTAAATTATGGATACAGAAACACACCATGAATAAGTTTAGGGCCCTTAATCCTTCTTAGGATATAGAAACACCACCTACAAGTGATTAAGACTTACTAGAACAACACTTTACTCAGCCTAAGTAAAGATAAGCTAGTTTGAGTCTTTAGAGAGAAACCAGGGTTTAGGAGCAAAGCTCAACTGAATTCTTATTCAATTAATGTGTAATATAATGAACAAGCTGGCAAGCACTTAAATAAGCTCCTGCCTAATTGCCTAGTTGCTTAGGGGTTTCCTTAGTCATTAGAAAACCTCTAATCTAGCTTGTACAAATCAGCATAAAAAACGAGATTAGCTTAGCCTAAGTATCTCACATATGTCTAGCTAATTACATGCTTAATTATGCTAAAGTCAAGCTTGAACATGTTTTTAACACTCTAATAGCCCACTTGCATATGTGGGAGGTAGAAAAACTGCTCGATTGGACCTAGATTTTGACTGGCCAATCAGAAGCAAGGAGGATCTTTATCCTTCCTCCTAGTGGCCAAGTCACCTTCCAAAGCTGAAAGGGACCAATGGTGATGTCCAGAGGTGTTGCTAGCAGGTAGGTAAGAAGTTGGTGACCAAAAATGAGCAGCTTGGTTGCTTGGCTTCTACTTAATTAAGGTTTGGATTTTGAACCATGAATGACTTCATTAGGATGTTAATAATCATCCCAAGTAAAGAAATCAGGCCTAAATCAGGTTTAAGGGGGTGAACCAGCTAAAAACTCAAATTGGGCCAAAATAGAGCTCAATTTGGAACGGTTAAGTTATGGGGGCAAGTGATTCAACAATCACTTGATTTTCTCTTCATGGCTTGTTATTTGAGGATGTTAGGTAACATTCTATGCAAAAATATCAGCCCTAAACCTCTTTCGAAGTTTAGGAGATCAGATGAATAAGATCGGGTCTTTGTAAAGGTTCATACCTAAGTAGTGTGTAACTTTGCAGGAGTAATGCTTGGACTAAGACCTAAGGATTAGTGCTTGAATTTACATTCTATGAACCATTTTGAGGGGCTGAATCTTGTACTAGTGCTTGATCTCCATCACTACTTCCTATCCTGAGGGGTTTTGATGATTAGGCCAGCCCCACTCCTATATTTAGTGGAGGAACCATCCATATATAGGTTCCAAGAGGGGGAAGGCATGGCTGTCTTAGGAAGGGTGTTGGCATTTTTAGCCAAGATGTCTGCCAAGGCCTAGGCCGTAATCACCCATCGCTCCTTGAAGGTGAGGTCATATTGGGATAGCTCCAATGCCCACTTCAAGAGCATTCCAGAGGCGTCCAGCCTCTAGAGAACATTCTTCAGTGGTTGGTCGATGAGGACGCCCCCTGCTAAGGCATGGCTCACGTAGTATACCGGGATTTGCTCCTTAGCCCTCTCTACCACCAGGGCCGCGCTTGCTGCTTGTTCCGATACGACCATGTAGAGAAGGAGCATTTCACCTGGTATTGGGCTAGCCATCATGGATAAATGGGTAAGGTATGCCTTTATTGACTGGAAGACATCGTCTACTTCTTTATTGCATGTAAAGTTTACACATCTTTGAAGGACATGGAAGAAGGGATAACACTTGCTACCGCATTTTGACATGAAATGGCATAAGGCCGCGATACATCCGGTTAAGCGCTAGACTTCCTTGATGTTCCGTGGGCTGTTTATGTCTAACACTGCCTTGACTTTGTCCGGGTTCGCTTCTATCCCCCGGCTGCTGATCATAAAGCCCAGGAGCATTCCTAACTGGACCCCAAAGGCACACTTTCTAGGGTTAAGTTTCATGCCATATCTTCAAAGAATTTTGAACGTCCCCCATAAGTCCCCGTTATTCTCTGTATCCTGCTTGCTCTTAACTATCACATCACCCACGTATACCTCCATGGTCATCCCAAGGAGAGGCTCGAAAGGCATTACCTTGTAACAATGCAGCCCCTCGCCAGTCGCGAAGGCTGTCTTTTCTTGATCCTCAACGCACAGGGGGATCTGGAGATATCCTGAGAATAAATCCATGAAGTTTAGTATGGCGTGCCCTGCTATGGCATGCACCAGTTCATCTATCTTTGGCAAAGGATTGCTGTCCTTTGGGTATGACTTATTCGTGTCGGTGAAATCGATGCACATCCGTCATGTCCCATTGGGTTTCTTGATGAGTACTACATTCGAGATCCATTCGAGATATTGGCACTCCCTGATGAAGCCAACCTCTATGTCCCATGTGGTTTTTCTTCTAGACCATCGGCTTATAGGTGGGATATACATTCAGTCGATGCTCCATTACCATGTGCCTGATGCCTAGCATTTAATATGTGCCAAAGATAAAAACATCTTGGTATTCTCGCAAGAGGCTGACTAAGGCACGTTTAGGATTAGTCTTCATCTCTCGGCCCAGCTAGATCCCTTCTAAGCCATCGGTGGGTTCCGGGCGAGGCCACCCAGGGTTCGGTCAAGCTTAAGGTACAGATAGCCTAGGTTTCGATAGGAGAAGGATGCATAACCCGCGACCTTTTATCCGAGGGTGATCGCTTAGCATGCCCATGCCTAAATGAGCGTTCCACCAATGGTTGGATGCTAACAAGGTAACACTCCTAGGCTATGCATTCATCCTCTTAGGACTTTCCAAGTATACCGTTATCCCCTTCGTACTGAAGCTGAAGCAAGTAGGAGGCGATGACAGCCTTGACCTTGTGCAAAGTTGGTCATCCCAATATGACGTTATAGGCCATGGGGGCATCAACTACCAAGAAATCTATCTCTAGGTTTCATGACTTGATCTTATCCCCAAACCATAGTGGGAGCCGAATCATTCTCGTTGGGTTCACCTGTTGTCCTCCAAACCCCAGGATGGGGTGTACGAGGGTGATGATTTCCCCTCCTGGATGGTTGAGCTTCTACAAATAGTCCCACATGATAATGTCTACATAGCTCCCAGCATTTACTAGGATTCAGCGAACGAGGGTGCTAGCTATTTTTAGACTGACCACCAAAAGGGCCAGTACGGGGCGAAGAAAAATGTCGGCCTTTTCGGCCATCGAACTCAATAGTGGGGACTGTAATGTGGCTCCCCCGTTTTGCTATCATAACTTATTGCATCCCTCGTATTTGGGCCTTCCATGCTAACTGGGTAATGCCCTCTCCATGCCCGCCAGCGACGGTGGCTACTACCTCAGTGGAGCACGCCTGTTCTCGAGGTTCCATGTGCTCAGGGTTGTGCTCTTTTCAAAGGAATCATGCTCCTCTCATCAAGAAGGGATCTATCTATCCTTTTTCGGCGAGCTCGTAAAGGGCCTTCTTCAACTCCCCCCATTCAGTGGTGCTATGACCGTTTTATTCGTGAAACTCATAATAATTTTACGCATTGTACGGCTTCAGCACTGTAGTCATGGGCTGCTTCCGTCTCAGCATGGGATGCCTCTTTACCTCAATTAGTATACTCCTCAAGCCCGCAGTGAAGCAAGAATCCTTGATGTCCGGCCTCGGCCTTCGATCGCCTTGTCTGACATTTCTATCACCTTGGGTGTTAGCCTTCTTCAACGCGCCTGTGTTTTCGGGGCATATTTTAGTTTCTCTAATGAAATCAACCGCCTTCCTCAATGCCTCGGCCAGTGAGGTTTCTTTCTATTCTACCTGGGAGAACTTAAATCGTCCATCCTTCAATCCGTTTAGAAAGGTGGTGTATGCTACTCTACCCTTCAGTTCTTGGATCAGGATCGCTTCTTGATGGAACTGTTTCACAAAGTCTGCTAGGGACTCCTGCAGTCCCTGCTTGATCTTTGATAGGTGGATGCTAGTCCGCCTCTCTTCATAGCTAGCGATGAACTAGCTGACAAACCGGTCTACTAGGTCTTGGAAGCAGGTGACGGTTCTCAGGGTCAAACCATTAAACTAGGATTATGCAACCCCTTTTAGGGTGGCCGGAAAGTATCGACAGTATGCCAGGTCATCCACATCTTGGATGTACATTTGTGCTTTATAGACCCCAAGGTGCTCCTCTCGGTCCATGGTCCCGTCGTACAACTCGATCGTGGGCATCTTGACTTTGCCGAACCTGGTACCATTGATAATTTTGGTGCTAAAAGGTCGCTCAAGAGAAGGGTATCGGTCCAGTCTACGCAGCCGTCCCTAATATCTTGACAGGAGTCTCTAACGGTCGTCGCACTTCCACCACCGACAGGCTTCTTCAAGGGAGGCCAGCCCTCGGAGGACTGTGGTGAGAGTGACAAGCCTAGCGAGGACTAGGACGACGTACACCTCGTGGGGACGGACTACATGTGTGCTCTCGGGCTGAAGGTCTCTCGGTGAGTGTGCCCCCTCTAGGAGGCTCCTTCTCGAGGTTTTGAGGTTTGCTTTTGCTCCTTAAACCAGGCCATGCATCGGCAATGAGTTGCATATGGTGTGGTTGCTATTGCAGAGTTTACACGTCTCCCTGGGGCCGCCTGTTGAGCCCCTCGTGCATTGGCCCCCATTGAGCAGTTACGATTCCTTTCCCGAGACCATCCGTTCCCCTCCAGTCAGATGACCTCTCTTGCTTTGTCACTTTAACGTAGGGGCATATCAGGTGCACCGCTATGGGACAGCTCACATCCCATGGTAGGCACGTAGTCAGAGGTAAGTAGTGGTCTCGTGGTGTTCATAGCTTCCACTGTCTTCTCCACCGACTCGGCTACGTGTTGAAGGATGGTGTTAGTCATAGTGGTCATGAAATTCTTCAGTGTGTCCACTGTGACGTAAGTTTCCCACTCAGTTGTGTACTTCTCGACCGAGCGAGGCTTCGCACGAGAGCTCTCTCAAGCATCTTGCACCCCTAGGATTGTCGGGACATCAGTTATTGGGGCCCTGTCTACCGTGGAACATGTTCGTATGGCATCACTTACGACCATCATTCACTACTCTATCCCCACAGACGGCGCTAAATATGTTTCGGTACATTGTGGCTTTAATAAGGACGACGTAGGATGAAAGGGAGATTACGTGATGTCGCGGGCTACACACTTCATGATCCGACTCGTGAGTGCTGAACATGCATAAAAGGCACACCCCAGATTGGGATCCGGGGAATGCCTCTCCGATGGTCAAGTCAGTACCAGGTCCTAAGAAAAGACAAAGCAGAGGAAAAAGTGCTCTTTTGTATTGGAGAGTGTGTCCTCATCCTCTTTTCTGAGGAGGGTATTTATAGTCCTTTTCATTAGGAGAAAAATTATAACTTGACACGAGATGCTTCCCTAATGAGCCGCCAGACGGCTCCCCATGCTGGGTAGGGGTATTCATGATTTGGGTAGCCGAACTTAAAGAGATTTCAGTTCTAGTATCCTAAATTGAAAATTCAGGTAACCCAAATTTGGGTACCTAATAATTTCGGTTCGGTTTTTTGGTTACCTAATAACCCATTTTTTCTAAAATCTTTTTTCCTACTTTACCTAATAATGTTATTGTATCTGTAATATAATTATTTCTATTTATGCTATAAAACGTTGTCGTATTACACAAAGTTGCACTTGAAATTATTACACAATATGGCAATATCACCTGATATCTTACCACCATTCACATTTTAATTAGTCCGCACCTCCATAAGGCATAAGCTTATTAAGCTCATATTCATGCCCAACTCATTCAACAAAACAATGCAACGAAGTCAAAGTACTTGTCTTCTTGGAGTTTGGAAATATTTGACTTACAAAGTCTTTGGGGAAGGAATAATATTAAAAATGTTTCAAAAGAGTTAAAACAAAGTTTTAGGTTTTCGGGTACCTAGATTCTTAAAATGTCTAAATCGTATCTGAACCAATAACCCGAACAAAATCTTGGTTTGGGTACCCAAACCAAAATTTTCAAATATTTTGCTTCGAGTACCCGAGATTTTGGATCCGGTAGCGGATTTTCGTTCGGGTTATTAGCTATGGATATTTTTGAGCACCCCTAGTGTTGGGCCCAGGAATGACAGCTCCAGATCTGGAAGTGGCTGGACATGGTCATTCATAACTTAAGCCCACATATATATTTGTAGGGCCTACCCTATGTCCAGGTTTTTCCCATATCAAAAACTAAAAACTTGTACTGAACTAATAGGTAAAAACTTAAACATTCAAACTAAACTAGCATGTAATTAGAACATAGAAATAAAGAGAGTCCAAAATTGGAAAACTTAGTCATTAAAGTGATACTTGAATTCTCTAAATCAACGCATCTTGTACATAAGTTTAGCCTAAGCTAACCTTATTTGACAAATTATTCTCCCATAATGGAATTTTGTTGCTAATCGTAATTCTATGAACCTAGCCCTGAAAACCTAGAACTATCTCTTCCCTCAAAATGAGCTAAGATGACTTTTTATAAACCTAAAGACTCAGGGGAGGTGTTGATTTGCCCCCAAACAAAGGTATCTTTTGTCGTTCCTCTAGAAAAATGGCCAAAATGAAGAAGGAGACAAGTGAACCGGTGAACTGGTTGTGATTGAGCTTGGTTCGGCAGTAGGCAGACAGTTTCTAGTTGAATTTAGCCCAGTTGCTGGTGAATCTGATTGTGTTCTATCATGGATCGACCTCATTCTGCTAAAACCTAGCCTACTAAACTGGTAATTTGGTTTTTCACAACATTTGTCCCTGAAAGATAAGTGGTTCAAAAGAGAACTGAAAACCCGGGCTAGTTCATGGCTCCCAGTTTCTTTCTCCTACTCTTCATGTTTTTTCATACCCTCTTGAGCTCCTGGGGTCTTTCCAATTTTTGAACCCATTATGTTCCATTTTTGTCCTTTTTTTTGTTCAACTTAGAGCCTCTAAAAGTTTTTTAAAAAAGTATCATTTTGAAAATATTTTTTTCCTGCTGAAATTAAATGATGGAAAGACTAAAAATATACATTTTCACTAACAGTTGTGACTAGTGACTTTATGTAAATTTTCATCCAAAAACATGTCAATTCACATCAAACATGCGAAGTTTGGCTTGAAATCATATGGGTGCACAAATTAAAGAAAATTGTGAAACAAATATACCACAAATTTATCCAAATTCAGGTAATGACTCAACTCAAATACCCTAGGTTGTTACTACGACATTTCATGATGTATCACCCAATTTCTTATTGAATTGAGCCAGGAACAAAAGGGATTCAGTCCAAAAAGCATGGAGATCAAAACCAACATGTCCACTTTCTTTTTAAAAAAAAAAAGCTAACAAAAATTATCAAAAAATAGTTTTAGCACCCAAATCAAACCCTAAATGCCATCGATTGCTCAGTTGCCAATTACGGCTGACAGTACATTTGAATTACAAATGTGGATGATAAAAATAGGTAGAAATCAAGTTGACAATAAAATCCATGATTTATTTTGGAACCAAATTGAATGACGTATATAATTTAAGAATCAAATTTGTGGATTCACATGCAAAGAGCTCTAAAGTTTTGAATAATAATCACTCGACCAATACTCAACTAAGTTATGCATACCATGTCTCAAATTAGAACACATAATTATTTTTACAAATTGCCAAAGTTTCGTCAAAAAACACCAAGAAATTGTACACAAATTTTGAGTAGCAATATTCGAGTGAATAAAATCAAACAAAACAAACTAACAACAACAGCAGTAATTTTGGGTCTCATGGATCATGATGAAGGGGTAGATGATTTCACCAAAATGTAAGTAATTTGGCATTGAGACCAATGGAGGGATTAAAAGATAAATTAGCATTATTGTAATCTTGTCATAGAAGGCGATCGAATAGTTACCTGAATTGCTTGTGGGGGAGGATATCTCTAGACAAATGCTCCTCTGATTACCATAACCTAAGTGCTCCGAGGGTTTTATAGAAATAGTCTTGGTAAAGAATCCAATGTGTTTCTACACATACATGGATTTGCCTTTTAGATTATTATACCTTATTTATGACAAGCTAGCCTAATAGAGACACTAGGGTTTTAGGTTGTATACTATTAAAATGCCTTAGTATTTTTATGTGACTAATTTAGGACTCCTTATGGGTGAACTATATGGCTAAGTCCAACAAAAACTAGTAAAATGATGATATAAATAAAAATGGCTTCATGATGTGGAACACTTGAAAGATGATTGTAGGTAATTTTCTTTTACAACTAAGATGAGATAGAAACAAAGGGGAAAATATGGGTGAAGGAAAGCACAATGGGAAAGAATGGTAGTGAAAGAGAGAGAAAGAGAACATTATAGGTGATGGCTGTGAGTTTTTGTGGCAGGTCAAGCCCACAATGGCAGTTGGAGGGGGGAGTGGTGGAATACTAGACCAATAGTTGGGTTGCTACATTTTTAGGTTTTCTTTCTGATACATTTTTGTAATTTTAAAGTTAAATATTTGTAAAATTTAGTTCATAATTTTGTGAATAATTTTATTTAGATAAGGACAATTACATGTTTCAATATTGAATAAGGACCCACAAAATACCTTCCATATAAATGAAGGTCTGTTAAATGTAGTGTTCAAAATAAAGGCTCTCTAAAATAGTTTCCATAAATATTGGGGTACATTCTTGTAATTCTTTGTTAGCAAAAATTTAATAAAATCAGGGAACATTGTGACTCACATATGTGCCATTTAATCAAGTCTGATCACCATTTAGATTCTAGTTTAGCTCCCATTCTATTACTTTCATATGTTTTGCTTTTGTATTATCTTTAAGCAAAAGCTAAATTGTTCCTTCTCAATTAAAGCATTTCATCTTAACGAGCTTATCTTATACAGTAAATGTGCAATAGTACACAAAAATTCGATACTTCCGATGAGCAAAATAGACATCTAACCTCTATGTATTGATATCACGGGTGTTTCACTATATGCGTGGTAATCCACACTAGATATACAACTTATGCATATCTATCATGCCTCTGTGATTTCTATAAATTAGAAAATAGTAATTTTTGTGAATTAGTTATGAGGAAGAAATGAAAGGATTAAATTTCTGATTTCCTAAGTTGACAGTTGAAAGTCATGCGCATCTACACTCAAGTTCAATAAGTTAAAATTCATCTTGTAGTGTTAAGTAGATATGAAGCAATTGATTAGCTAGGCTATAGCCCAAATTTAGCAAGTTAAGCCCTGGGATTAGAGGTAGCCTGTGTGGGCCAATAAAAGGGCCAACCGTAATTTCCTAGTATACATTACCAAAGAACCTAAGTTACATTGAAATTTGTTTTTTTTCTCTCCTAAGGTAGGCACTTTAGCGAGGAGTTTTTGCACGAAGTTTAGGGATAAATTCTATCCCGAAATTCTATTCTGAAACCCAAAGCTTGGCGTACGTAATTTTCTAAACCCATAACTTTAGAAACGATTTTCCGGTCTATCGAACTTTGGTGCAAATAATTTCTGGAACCAAACTTGTCAAAGCTAACTTTTTAAATTGCAAAAAGCCCCCTAAGGTTTTCTGCTCATAGATACTACTCGAAGCCCTTTTACAACTGGTATCAAAGCAATGTGACAAAAAATAATTAAGATAATTAAGACAATTAAGCTTGAATCATCACCAAATGATGGAATTAAGATAATTAAGACAAAAACTAATTGTGATAATTAAGGCAACTGTGTTTAATACTTGAATCATCACCAAATTGCCATGCTCCTGATTACGCATATATTGTTCAATCACCAAAAGGAACCACTTCGGTAACACCTCAATTAAACTATATCATTAATATAGTTTTCGAATTAAAAGCTGAATTAGCAAAAATTAAGACTAAAGTTAAGGAGATTAAGAAGTAAATATCTATAATCCATCTTTCTTTAGTTAATGAAATTAGACATAGTGAAAAATTGACTTTAAGTGTTGGTACTCCATTTAAGTATAAATATCTTTTCCAAAATCCAAAAATTAAAAATCCACTTCCTTTGCATGGTATAAAAATCCAAAAAGAAATAGAAGCAAAATCAGCAAGAAAATTATCTGAAAAAAGCAGAAAAAGAAACAAAGGATGGAGTATAAGTAGTTTAATCTAGAAGAATTGCAAAACATGTTTGATAAAGAACAAAATCCAGAAGAATTGAACAAAATTATGGATGCAATAGTGGATAAACAAGATATATTATCTGATGAAAATGAGGAGACAAGTAATGTCCATTTAGAAGAAGAAATATATCAATAGATAGACATAATTAAACTCGAAGATCTTAGCGTGGTACCTTTAAAGAAATTAGAAGAAAATTAGATAAAAAAACTTGGTAAAATGGTTTTTGATGACAAGATTAATGAGATTGGAGAAGAATTTAATGAAGATAAAGTTGGTTCCAATTTAGTTAGCAACATTGTTCTCAAGCCTTAAGAATTTGGTAAACCTTTTAGAAGAAATACTCATTTTATTAGACTAGGTACGTTTCAGCAAGAAATACAAACAATGTTTCTGTTGGGATCATCCCAAGGAAAACTACAACCTTTGAAGAAATTATTCCTATCTCAATTAGCTAAATAGGATACATCTTAAACATTGATGAGGCCTGTAACAGATAAGAAATATTTGAATTAGTTATAAGATATGAGGTATCTGGGGAATTATATTATTAAATTTAGTCAATATTATGACAAAATTGTGTATAATCGAGCTAATCTTGATATGTTCTATGACAAATCGTCATATCTGATAAATTACATAATTAATGAAAAATACATTACATAGTTTGAAAGAGCGGATGTCATCGATATCGTTGGTTGAACAATCTTTTATTTAAGAAAATGGGTCAATGACCAATATCTTGATCTCCAAAAGCAAAAGAAGTTTAAGAAGTAATTTCTAACTTGTTGGGATTCACCTGACAAATGGAGAAAGGAACCTGAAAAAGAGAAGAAAAAAGAAAATTTTATAAGAAAAAGAGCTTTAACAAGCAAAGGGGATAAAAAAAATAGAAAAAAATATTATAACAAACCAAGCCCTAAAAACAAAGATTTTTTCAGGAAAGTATCTTATTGTCCTACATGAAAAAATAACTACAAATGCTAGGCGTGTGGAGAAGTAAGACATTATATTAATGAATGCAAAAATAGAAAAAATGATAAGCTAATTGAAACTCTAGTAGCCTAGATTACTTTGACCTTAGTGAGGAAGAAGCATTAGACCTAGCACTGAGTAACAATAAAGGAATTGTTGAAATCATACTAGAAGATGAATATGAAGAAAGTGATTATGAAAAAACTGGTCATATGATAAAAAATAGCTCGATTAGTCTTGGTAATCCTTAAGGAGAAGAGTTTGTGGTAGACAATGAGAACAAAGAAATCAAAGGAGATTAGGTCCTTCCTATAATTCAGAAAGATATGATTTATAAAAAGTCCATCTTTCAATTAAAAAATAAATACGTATCTAAAATAATGAAAGGAGATCTACGAATCAAAGACTTTGATTATGATGTCGGAGAAGTTAATCTTATTAACTGGGAAAATATTCTTAAGCGTAACAAAGATAGAAAATACAAGTATATCCATGTTGGAAGCATCCAAGTTCAAATTACACCATTACAATAACATAGCAAAAATATTGATCATTATACTTTGCCCTGTGGTATCCGGCATATCAAATTTAATAGTCAAATTATCACAGGGGTTAAGACCAATTTATGTAATGGATCGGTAGGATTCAATTTTGGACCTAGATATTATGTGAGCCTCAAAGACGAATTTGCTAAGAACTTCCTACCCCTTAAGATAAAAACAGTTGGGATGGATATGAAAAGAGGAGGACATCTATTAATGATATTTTGGAAAATTATGGACATATTACATAATAGTATAGATCCAAAGACTAAGGTAACAATGATAGAGGTAGAAAAATTTGAAAATCCTACCCTATGCAAAAGATGCAAAGGATTAAATCCAATTATCTAGAGATAAAGATTGATCGTTCATGGATATTTAGCTTTGCTAACCCTACATAAATTAATAAGAAAAATGCGATAAAAATTGATGAGAATGGTAAAATTACCATAAAAACCAATGATTAAGAAGCATGAGTACAAGAATAGAATAGGCAGAAGGATCTTCATTAGCTAAAATAAGAGCTTAAAGAAGATAATACGATAAGCATTACCAGTGAAATGAGTAGAATGAGTTTTGAACCAGCAAGACACAGTGTAGACTGAAATATGAGTATAGATAGAAAAGTCATTGGGTATAACTAGAATTGTTGGTGAGCTAATATATGAAGATGAATTAGTTAAGAACATGACTATACAAATAGTTGTTCTGTGTGCTTTGAAAAAAGAACATTATTTCCAGAATTTATGTGGAAAAAAGACAAGAATCCTTTATAAGTAAGGATAGTCGATAATAGCATTATGAGCCATAACGAGGCAGTAGAAGGGTTATCCATAAAAGTAGGAGGAGTCCATTGCATTATACCATTTCTATGGATTGCTGATCAACCTTCTCATAATTTGGTTATTGGAAATAATTTTCAGAGATTATATTCTCCATATACACAGACCATAAACCAAATAATATTTGTAATTAATGGTCAGTCAGTTCATCTTGAAAAATTAAGGCCTACACTCACCAGAAAATTGAGTTTATATGCAACCAATGTAGTGAAAAGGTAATGCCTACACAACATGAGGTAACACTAACAATCCCGTTACTTGAGTTATCTATTAAAAAGCAAACTACTGAACAACAAGAGCAATTACGCAAAGAACTCTACTCAGATAATCCTCTAGAATTTAAGGCTGAAGACAAAAAAATTCACTAAAATCACATTATTAAATCTCAACACTATTGTTCGAGTCAAACAAATGGTGTATACCCACCAGGATATCCAAGAATTCGATAAACAAATCAAAGAACTTTTGGATAAAAGATTAATCAGGAATAGCAAGAGTCCTCACATCAGTCCCACTTTCACGGTAAGAAATCATGCTGAAGAAAAAAGGGAAAAATCAAGAATGATAATCAATTACAAAAAGGTTAACGATAATACTATCTTTGATAATTATTATATTTCTAACAAAACAGTCATTTTCAATGGAATTCATGGAGCCTCTTGGTTCTCGAAAATGAATTGGAAAAGTGGATGCTGGTATATAAAAATGGATGAAGAAAGCATTCCTTTAACTGCGTTTAGTGGTCATCAAGTACATTACGAAAGGATAGTAATGTCATTTGGTCTTAAAAATGCACCTCAAATATTTCAAAGAGGAATGGATAATATTTTCAAGGATCTTAAACACTATTTCCTTGTTTACATTGATGATATCCTAGTCCTTTCCAGAACCATAGAATAGCACAAAGATGATATCTTAGCTGTTACCCAAAGATGCATTGATCATGGTATTATACTTCGTAAGAATAAGTGCATTTATGTTAGACAAGAGATTGAGTTTTTAGATCTGGAGATAAAAATTAGACAAATCATTTTACAAAAGCATATTATGGAAACATTAGAAAATTTCCCTGAAAAGATTGAAGATAGGAAGTAGCTAGAAAGATTTCTTGGATGCCTTACTTATCCTTCAAATTTTATTAAAGATCTAGCTAAATTGGGAAAGCCATTACATCAAAAACTCAAGAAAGAAGTAAGTTGGACATGGACCCCTAGTGATTCAAAGGTTGTTCAAAACTTTAAAAATATTTGTAAGAATCTTCTTGTCCTTAATTTGCCTAACGAAGGAGATGATTTAATCTTTGAGATAGAAGTCAGCAATGAGCACTGAAGTGCGGTACTGAAAATCAAAGAAGGAGAAAAACTCTACAAATATCGTATTGGAAGTTTTCATCAGGCATAATGCAAGTATTCCACGATGGAAAAAGAATCCTTATAGTCATAAGAGGAATTGAAAAGTTCTTAATCTTTTTAGCCCCAAAATGTTTTTTAATTCGAAAAAATTACAAGTGAATACTTGGTTTTATAAAAAATAATTTATCAAATAGGCAATCGTAAGGGCAACTCCTACGTTAGCAACTATGGCTTAAGCATTTTCCCTTCTCCATTGAACATATACAGGGATCGAAGAACTCTCTCACAGATGGTTTAACTCGAGAACTCGCCAATGGTAGTCATCAGAGGAGAACTCCTGTCAGAAAAAGAAGAAAGCCAAGATGAAATGCCATTACTACTAGAACAGGTTTCTCCTTCTAGTAAAGTCCTTATAGATAATTTGGAATTCCATATTAAAAGTAGATCACATTCTGGTCTTCTATCTTCTACTTACCTAATAGCCTAAAGACTTAGCCTTCTAGAGCTACAAGTTAATTACCTAAGGTGTCCTTATAATATCCAAGAAAAAATAAGTTCTCATGTCCAAGAAAAATGGTTCAGTGAGTAGTATGCAGCCTGCATTGACTATTATCATAATTATTCCTATGATATTTGGGAATCATAGAGTACTATAATCTACTTTCCCAATAAATCTGGAGTTAGTAAATTCAATCTCTCCGAATAACCCTGTCCTTGAAGCCTGGGAAGACGAGATGGTAGTTTACTTTATGGAATTTGCAAATCCAAAGTACCCATTTTTTTTCAAGACTAACTAAATTTCAGCAATGCATGTTCAGAAGGATCCATTAGATTCTTACATCTCCTCATGGTCTAACAAAGATTCCATATAATAGATGCCTATATATGGAGGTACATTGTCCATTAATCGAGTATGAAGAAGAAAAAGTCAAGCCAGCTCATTGTCTTGTTCAGATAGTTGCTTTCGACGGCCTCAATAATCAAAAACAAGAATGGTTTCTAGAACGACGAGAATTAGTTACCGATCATGCTTTAACAAGAGCCATCTTTTTTCACAACACTTATCATCAAAGTTGGGCAATAATTAAATGAGAAAAAACATTAATGCCTTGCGGGAACACTACTTTCGCCTATCATAATGAGTTTAGCGAATATATGGAGGTGGAAGGAGTAGCTTTAGAAGATGTCTTTGATTATCTCTTTGATGTTGGAGCCGGAAAATTCTTATCAGAAAAAGGAAAGAAATATCTTCCTAAATTATTTGAGAAATTGGACCCATAGCATCTTCAATTTGATAAAGGTTTTGATGATTATCCGAATAATGATAGTCTGGAAGATATTATTGAAGATGAAGGTATGCAGATTCTTAATAATGATGACTAGTCTTGTCAAGATTAAAAGACTCTGAAAGATGGCTACTCCATTATTATACTATTTTGATAAGTGTCAGGTCTGTAAAATAAGGCAATCTACTGTAGCCATGTGAATGTAACTGTAGCCATGTGTAAAACTAGTGTGTATTGTGACCATTAGGGCATCCTATGTACCCTAATCCCCTTTATAAAAGGAGAGGCTAAGTGCTAAAAAGGGACACAGTCATTTAAGCATTCTTGAACAAGAGTGAAGTCGGGATTCTTTATTTCTCTACGATAAGCATCTCTAATGATCTTAGTTGTTGGTGTCCCTCTTTAAATATTTCCATTGTAATATTGTCATTTTTAAGCTTTTAATAAAAGAAGTTTCCAAGTAGAGAATGTTAATATTGAACTTTATGTCTTAAATATTATAATTTCTTGATTAAAGTTCCACTATGCTTAAAAACATTAAAAACTTAATTAGTGATTACGGTCCAAGGTAGGAAATGAAAGGGATCTGTGTTGTGCCTGATCTAAGGAAGATATGGTTGAGATTTGCTCTCTGTGAAGTGGAAGGTAGAGGAATGCCAGGTTCCACTGCCCACTAAGTTCAGGTAATGGTCGAAACTCTCTAATTAAACATTAATTATTTTGTTACGCATGGTGGGCCTCTAATAATAGAAAATATAATATTTATGATATAAGTAGTAACGTATAATAACTAGTACCATTAAAGTCATTATAAGAAATCCGAACATTAATATCAGCTTAGTTTTGTAAAAAAGCTCAAAACTTTGAATATTCGTGTTTTGAACCCTAATTGGGCCAAAAGTAGAAATTTTATAAGGGGCCTAAAAATAATTTATTTGTGATCCAGAAATCAGTTAATTATGCTCTAAAAATATTTATGCTAAACTAAGTAGTCCTATTAATATTTTTCTAAAAACGTGTCATCAGTAAATCATTTCACTAAACCTCAGTGCACCAAGAAGCAATTTACTTGAAGTTTAGCGATGATGATTTACTTGTAAGTGAGCACTACTACATGCTTTCAACGACTATGATTAAGGCCCTGTTTGGTAAACAGCTGTTAGCTGTTAGCTGTTAGCTGTTTGTATTAGCTGTTAGCTGTTAGCTGTTTGAATTAGCTATTTATATTAGCTGTTTGAATTAGCTGTTTTCAGAAAAAGTATTTGGTAAAAATTAGCTGTTTCTAAAAAATATGTTAGTAAAATTTCATTTATGCCCTTATTTATGAATTAGTTTTTAATGAGATGTGTGTAATTTTTCCAAACTTATAGACAATTATGTCATTTCTACAAAAAGCTCTTCTCAAAAGGCTAATGGGAATAGCTTTTTCAAAAACAGCTTTTTGGAGCCAAACAGCTATTGTAAACAGCTCTTTACCAAAAACTTTTTAGCTGTTTGACTTGGTCAAAACAGCCAAAATCCTCCGAAACAGCTATTTTTTCTCAAAAAACTGTTGCTACCAAACACCCCCTAAGTTAATAGTTGACCAATTTAAACTTAATTATTTAAATACTTTTGTTGGTTTACGTTTAACTAGGGATTTAATATTTTTTAATTCACATAGCATTTATTATGATCCCTACTCAAATACCTGGGCCTTGTTACTCCTTAGTGTGACATGGTATAGTGATAAGACCCCTCCAGAACCCATGGTTTAATTTGGGATTTAGACTGTTTAGATAATTAAGTAGAAATTTAGGGTGTTACAAATCAGTATAAGAGGTCAAGGTTCAATCTTAATGGCATAACCTAACCACAAGCAAACCTTAGGACTGGCTCTTAGCTAAAACAAATTAAGTGTCTCAAAGTACTAAATACTATGAGTGAGTGCGTAGGACTTAGGGAATGTTTGGGATACGCAATTTGTATGTGCTTGTTCATTTCTTCTTGCTAGCTATTCATGTTAAATGGTATCTTTTGATTATAAATGTGTACTGCCTAAATAATTCAATATTTTGATGAATAAGTGCTGCTCAAACCTTTCTCTTTAGCATAGAGGCTAAAGCTACCTTTTGACCACACCTAATGACTCCCACAAGTTATTTGGATTTCTACGAACACACCTATACCTGCTAACATTATCAAAGCATGCATGCTTGCAAACTAATGAAGATGTTGCATATTGGAGCAGGGTGAAGGACCTCTTACTTGAGAAGAAACTTCAGTGTTCAAGACCAGGGATCCATTCCGTTGAGCTTTAGCAATTGCCTTATTTTGCGACCTAACTTGACCTTATCAAGTCCCCTAATAGTGAAAATATAGTTGATGAAATCCAAGGAGATCTTGATGAAGATCCCTAACAAAGGGAATTACAAACACAATTCGACCCCTAGAACTATAAGGGTGATAAGTAATATCAAGTGCTCCCTCGCCTGTTTTCCCAAGTAAGGTGCATGAGCGAGTCTTCCATGAGTTCTTTACACAATATGTCTAAGGCCCAATTTTTATGCTTCTAAAAGGTAGTTGATGTTAAGAATCCAGCTTACCGTAAGTTTTGAACAATTAGCCAGTGTTTGAGGCTAAGGAATGGATATCCCAGGAGCCCAACCCCATACTCCAACTTGGGAAAACTAAAACCAATCCATGCCTACCACGGAGTCCATCAATCGGATAAACACCAAATCACATAGATAGTAAAGGGAAAATTACATAAATATAAGAAAGGAGAAGTCTCAAAAAATGGTGATATGATTAGTTAGACTATGAATCCTTGCATCGTCATCCCCTTATTTGTTTCTTCTGCCACAAACTTCTTAATATAAGTATTATTGGGGTACCTGAATTTGATTTACGCATTGCTTCTCTTCTATTATCTGGTTGTTATTTGCTATAGTGGGCTATAGGTGTGTTTGCTATAGAATGAGATATGTGCTTGTTTTGGCTGAAACTTTAGTGAGTAGGAGAGAAGCTCGGACTTTCTTTTGGTTGATGTGTTAATTAGCTACCAGAATTGGCATGTATTCTCCTCGATGACCTATACGATGGTTATCTTCAGGCTTTTTTCCCAATAAAGGCCCTTTCAATGCTCATGTTAGTCTTAAGAAAAGATATGGTAAAAAGAGGAGAGAAATGACGGAGAGAATTTTACTATTGTTGGGTATGTGAGATCAATATGTCATTTCATGAATTATGCAAAATATGTCTATAATGATGTAACTTGGGTTTTTATAGCTTACGGATTGCACCCAAGGGTGAAATGGAATTGCCCAATTTGGGAATAAAATAACCATTATACCTCCAACTTTTCTCTTTCTCCCTTGACGTTAATCTTTGACCTTTGCTGACTTAACATAAGTAAGGCCACACCTTTATATCAAGGTGTGTTATTTATGTAGGTTTCAAATGTCAAAGCATAGCTCTCTTATTCTTAATAGCAAGAGGACGCTAGCTTCATTTTATCATAGTTTGACTTTGGGAAGCTTCATAGGGACCCTCTAGCGCCTCTGCCTAGACATCTTCTGCCATTTTAGCCATTATTTATCCTCGATTTACGAAGACTAGAGTGGAGTGTCATGCTTACAATGTCAAAGTTCCTGAGGTCATTCAATCTGTCTTCTTTACCTCGATTCTATAAGAGGCAATTTGCTTTAGAATTGTTTCACCTTTAGTGGATCAAGATCAGATAGAGGCCTTTGAAGAGCTTCATTGGGAAAGCTTTGAAATTTGGCTGGATCCGAACACCAATAAGCTAATCCTTTGTCATAACTATGAGGCTAGTCTTTGCGGCCCCAGTGATCAAGAAGATATGGGGAGCTAAAGCTCGTAGACCTTCCCAATTCCCTAGCTTTCCTTATGCATCCCTCCAAAGAAGAAGAGATAATCCTTTCCAAAGAAGACAATAAGAGCACTTTTTAAGGATAAGAATGAGAGCTCCTCGAGGGAAGAATCAACTTATTTTTCTCAAAGAAGATGATTACGCCCTAATGACAGAAAGCATAAGGTTCATTGTGGAAGGAGGTAAGTCCCTCGTCCACTAGGTGAAAAGGGTTTCTTTTAAAGACAAGAAAGGATTCCAGCTGAAAGAACCATGGCTCAACTTCCTAGCCTTGATGTTGTGTCGTTAGACCTTGTTTATTTCTTAAGAGAAGTTTATGTATCATTAGCTTACTCGGTATCTTTCCTTATGTCTCATTTTTAAGCAAATATTTTTTCCACCATTGAGGTAATTATAGGTTGAAATGTTGTCATCTCTCATTGTGTACTTAAAAGTTTCGTGGTAATGAACTCTTTTATTTGCCAACTTGAGTACGTTTATGCTTTTCGTGTATTATAATTTGCTAGCAATTCATGTTTTCACCCTGTACTAATTTTTTTTATCGAGGGATACCATTGTTGGATCTAATTCACAGATTTTTGTTAAGGCTTCTTTGCATCACTTGGTTTGAGACATCTTATCCCATCGCTTATCTCTGAATGCTTCGATTTGGAGCTTCCCAAAAGGCCTGACTGAATACAGAGGGTCCAACATTTCCAGTTCGGCCCAGCCGAGTAGAGAGGAGAGTAGTCCTCCTCTTGAATTCGGCATAGCTGCACAGAAGAGAGGGGTGCTCTCCCCTTCAATTCGGCCCAGTTGAATGGAGGGGAGGAACCCTCCTCTTTAATTCAGCTAAGCCTGATAGAAAGGATGGGTGCCCTCCTCTTAAAATTGGCCCAGCCGAATGGAGAGAAGTGGATCCCTCCTTATCTATTCAGGCTAACCGAATCGAGGAAAGGGGTTTTACTTCTTAATACGGCCAACATGAATTGAAATCAATTCCACTTTGTTTTTTTTCCCCCTATTTGAGATCTTTATTAGTGGCACCACATCTAATGCCGACCGTCGGATTTAGGTATGAATCTTAGCACATGACTGACACTTATATACATGCTCACCTCCCTTTACTTCTTATTTTCAATCACGCCCATTCTCAAAGCTTATAGAGAGAGGGAAGGCTAGATAGGAGAAGTTGAGCTAGGAGTTCCTTTGCTTCGTAGCTTGCTAAGGTACCCATCCTTTGCCTCTCACCTTTAGTATTCCTTAATACTATAATATATCATAGTTATCTCTTCATTTTCCTTTCTGTCAAGGTCATCCTCTAATCCTTCGTCATGGTTCAAAATGAATAATTTTAGTGATAATTCCATTGATCCATACTCATCCCCTTTATTAGGGGAAGATGTCAACTGTTGATGTAAAAAGAAAGCCGCAAGTTCACGGTGTCAACGTGTAGTATGATCCAGTGAATATAGGTCGTTCCCATGAAGATAGTAGAATAAAATTTAACCACTTAATTAGCTTAACTATTATTAATGATTTGCTAACTAAATAAGATCGAAGAAAACAACGACCCAAGATTAAGCTTACACTAATTAAACTAAATTAAGTAAACAAAAAAATAAAATGAACATAAAATAAAATAATGAGACAAATTGGAGCTAATAACAATTCATACGACTTTGTCAGATAAACTTCAAATATCCCTACTAAACAAAACTTAATAACTAAACTTATGATTTCCACTCAAGAAAATCAGACACTCACTAAATTAATGACTAAAGCAGTTACAATTCTAATATTATGATTTGCCTGACAATGACTTAACTAGAAACACCTAAATAAAAAAAAAATAATAACAACAAAATTAGCACAAAACCAAAGCTTTCCACTTTTGATGCACAATCCTGACTTTATTTGTCCTGACTTTGACAAAGTGAATTAAAATCCAAACAAAACAAATTCTATATAAAGAAAAACAAAACCTAAGCTATGGTACTTTGAATAATGCCAAGCCACAATTAATGATCATAGAGGGGACAAGTGCTGCACAAGACTCAAAATGAAGAATGAAAGTGACTGGAAAAGAAGGAGGGGTCTTTGAACGAATCAACAAGCAAAACAAATTAAACTAAATTAAATTAAATCAAATAAAGATTGAGTAGATGTAAGGCACTAATGAGTCATACTCAATAAATGAAAATGTAAGAGAAGGTGGGGGGCTGAGAAACAAATTAACAACCAAAGAAAAAAGGGTAAAGTAAATTAAATTAAATTAACTAAAAACAAGAAATTCTAGGTACTGATGGAACAGAGTTGCAAACGAGGACCAACAAAATAGAGTGTGGAAAATGAGAAACAGGGCATTCAAACAATGAAAATTTGAATCAAAAATCTGCAAATTAATTGAATCTAATGCCAAAGATCTCAACAAAAGCTCAAGATTAAGAGAAAGGAATCGTTATTCGACTGTTCAAAGCCTTTAACAATAGCTTCCTAGGCCGTTGCACTAACAATGGTAAGGAACCCAGAAAGTGCTAAAATCTAAAATAGAGAACGAATTCAACCACCTAAAATCAAATGTTACTAATTTTTATCCCACTAAGATGAACCTGCAAGATCAAAAACAAGAGGAAGTGCTCCTACAATCTACTCTATGCCCCCATCTATACTACAATCTCTTCAACCTGGGCCCTTCAATTACGAATGGCATCACCGATTATGATGGTAGTGTGCTGTGGGGATATGGTGATGCGTTGGTGGGGATGCATGTAATGTGCTGGTGATTGATGGTGGCAGAAAATGGTGGTGTGGGATGTGGTGATGTGTGGGTTTTGGTGGAGAGGGACGAGGTTAGTGAAAATCAGGGGAGATTCATGGTGGATAGAGAAGAGGTTAGTGAAAGTGAGGGGGGGGGGTCGGGGGTTTCTGGGGTGATCACTGATAGGAAGGAGAGAGAAAAGAGCTGAAAAGAGAGAGAAAGTAAAAACGGGGAGGGAAATCACGTGAGGGTTTTGTTTTTGATTTTCCTTTTATATATTTTTTTCTTTTGGGTTAATGGATGAAATGGTTTGGGCTTGAAATATCTTGGCCCAATTCTTCTTTTTCGGCATTTCTTCATCTTTTTTTCGCATTTTTTCGAACTATTCAATACCTACAAAACAAAATAAAATCAAATAGAAATCTAAAAAATAACAGTTATTTCGAGCATAAATCGAATAAAAAAGTATTGTAAAAATATCATCTTTTTAGCACGAACAAATACCTTCACACCAAGATTTTGCTCGTTCTCGAGGAAAATAACTAAACTAACTAAAAAGAATAAGAAAAAGAAAATCCTAACTCACTGTCGTAGGAATCACGATTGCATTTAGCATATGCAACAAGCCCTTTAAACCTCTCGATTTTCCAAGTGGACGAGTAAGGTCTCGTGAGGGTTTACAAAAGATATACCCACAAAATCTTTTAAAAAGGAAAAGAAAGAAAAGAAAGAAAAGAAAAGAAAAAGAAAAGAAATTCTTTACAAAATTATATAAAGGGGGCCAATATAAAATCTTAACAAGATATCACCGTTATAGTCAATATATTACCCTGTACATAAACAAAGTGTACACTTCAAAACTTTAAGTCCTCATGGATGACGTCTAACTCTAATTTTCCACCCTACAAACCAACATAACAATGTATCCACCATAGTATATGGTGTGTGAGTGTACCATCACCTTGAGCGTTAGGCTAACCACAGTTTGACTCAATCCCACTTAACTAATTGGTTGAGTCACTGATATAGGAAGCAAGTTTACCCAGTGGCAATATTGCTTCAAAGCGTGGCACCCAGTAGTGCATACCTCAAATGGGTACTTTTCATTCCCAAAGTTATTACTCTTTTTTTTTGAATGCCAATAGAAAGCAAAATGCCAAAAACAACTGTACACAGATAAGTGGGAGAGTCAACTACAGAAGCCTAAGACTCTGGGGGTAATAGTGCTTTTGAAAGTAAGGATTGGATTCATGTCTATAATGGAATAATGAGGTCAGCATTGGGGCATAGAATGTCACCTTTCGGATTACGTCTGTACCATGTACATCTTACCTATATGCAACATAATGCCAAATCACAAATGGTCAAGCTCGTCAAAATAGTATACACTCCCCAAAACAAATGAAAACATAAGAAATGAAAGAAAAAGGAAAGGAAAGAAAATCTTGTTTGTTTTTATTTTTTTTTAAGAAATTCATTTTTTAAAAAAAGAAATGCAAAATGCAACCCTCACCCCCACACTTAAACAATGCAACGTCTCGATTGCATGCTAAAGTATTAGAATGAAGCATAAAATAAAAAAGAACAACGAAAAGAAAACATGAGAAAAGTATATACAAAATAAGATTTATATAAAGGAATAATAGTACCAGGTTGAATGGTAGATGCATCCAAGCTAATCTCCACATCTCAATCTCTGTATTGTGGTTTGTAGAGCATCAGACTCTCTACTTCTCTGTCTTCTGCAGATAACTCTAAAAATGGTTTCAGCCATTGTCTATTCACCTTGAAATGCGTGCCTTCTATGGAGTCCTGTATCTCGATAGCACCATGTGGGAAAACATGGGAAACAATGAAAGGACCTGTCCAACGAGACCTTAACTTACCTGGAAAAAGGTGAAGTCTGGAGTCATAAAGTAACACCTTCTGACCTGGGAAGAACTCTTTCCTGTGAATGTGCCTGTCATGGAACAATTTTGCTCTCTCCTTATGCATCCTAGAGTTCTCATGGACCTTAGCCCTGATTTCTTCCAATTCACTCAACTGTAACTTTCTCTCCGCCCCAGCCGTATCTAAGTTAACGTTCAAAGTTTTTATAGCCCACAAAGCCTGATGCTAAAGTTCAACTAGAAGATAACAAGGCTTACCAAAGATAACCCTAAAAGGAGACATGCCTAAAGGGGTCTTAAAAGCCGCCCTATAAGCCCAAAGAGCATCAATGAGCTTATCTTCCCAATTCTTATGGTTTCTACTCACAGTCTTTTCTAGAATCTGCTTAATTTGCCTATTAGAAACCTCTACCTGGCCATTAGTCTGGCAATGATAGATGGTTGCTAAACGATGAATGATTAAATACTTTTTCAACAATGCATCAAAAGAACGATTGTCGAAATGAGTACCCCGGTCACTAATAATAGCCCTGGGCATGCCATATCTGGAGAAAATATTTTTCCTAAGGAACTTGACAATGACTATAGCCTCAGTTGTCCTGGTCAGCACAGCCTCCACCCACTCAGACACCTAATTTACAGCAAGAAGAATATATTCATTCCCAAAAGAAGATGAAAATGGTCCCATAAAATCAGTCCCCCAAACATCAAAAATCTTAACAATAATTATAAGGTTAAGGGGCACCATATCTCTTCTACTGATTTTCCTAAACTGTTGACGCCTAGGGCAGCTTTTACAGTACAAGTGGGCATCTTTGAATAAGGTAGGCCAATACAAACCACACTGGAGGACTTTGGCAGCTATTTTCTTCCCACTCAAATGCCCCCCACATGCTTGGTTGTGATAGAAAGAAAGGACACTTCTAATCTCATTGTAAGGGATACACTTCCTAAACATCTGATCAGAACAATATTTGAATAAATAAGGGTTATCCCAATAGAAAAATTTCACCAGATAAAAGAATTTGTCCTTACCATGTTTACTCCAACCTAGGGGTATCTCACCAGTCATTAAGTAGTTGACAATGTCAGCATACCATGGTTTAGATTGAACCATAAGTAGCTGCTTGTTAGGAAAGCACTCAGATATGGGGGACTCACTCTCCTTTTGTAAAATGATTCGAGATAGATGGTCAGCAACCAGGTTCTCAGAACCCTTTCTATCTCGAATCTCATAATCAAATTCCTGGAAGAGTAAAATCCACCTAAGCAATCTAGGTTTTGCATCCTTCTTGGAGAGGAGATACTTTAGTGCAGTATGGTCAGTATGTACAATCACATGAGAGCCAATCAAGTAGGGTTGAAATTTTTCAAAACCGAATACAACTGTCAAAAACTCTTTTTCAGTCATACTGTAGTTCAACTGGGAGTTATTCAAAGTGTGACTCGCATAATATATGACGAGGCATTCTATCGATGCGTTGCCCTAAGACAACCCCTGCAGCATAGTCAGAAGCATCACACATCAGTTCAAAGGGCTCTCCTCGGATGGGTGGGTGTAGGATAGGTGCAGAAGTTAGAGCTTCCTTTAGCCTATTAAATGCCTTTAAACACTCCTTAGAGAAGTGAAAAGGCACATCTTTGTCTAAAAGGTTGGTCAAGAGCTTAGCAATTTTACTGAAATCCTAAATAAATCATCTATAAAATCTTGCATGTCCTAAAAATAACCTAATATCTTTCCCATAAGTAGGAGGGGGAAGATTAGCAATCAAATCAATTTTTGCTTTATCAACCTCATTCCCATCATATGAAATTACATGCCCTAAAACAGTTCCCTTCTTACCATAAAATGGCATTTTTCCTAGTTTCGAGTCAAATTCTTTTCCCTACATCTTTGCAAAACTCTTGTTAGACTGGCCAAATAGTCATCAAATAAGGAACCAAACACAAAAAAATCATTCATAAACACCTCAATGCATTGCTCAATCATATCAGAAAATATAGAAAACATACAACACTGAAAAGTGACAGGAACATTACAAAGACCAAAGGACATTCTCCTAATGGCAAAAGTACTAAAGGGGCATGTAAACGTGGTCTTCTCTTAGTCCTCAGGCACTATGGAGACTTGGGTGTAGCCAGAGTACCCATCCAAAAAGCAGTAGTAATTATGACCAGGTAACTCTCAAGCATCTGGTCTATAAAAGGTAAAGGGAAGTGCTTTTTGTAGTAGCTGCATTCAGTTCTCTATAGTCAATACACACAAACTAGGCAGACTGGACCCTAGTGGGGACTAACTCGTTCTTGTCTTTTCTAATCACGGTAATATCGGTCTTCTTAGGAACGACTTGAATTGGGTTGACCCACTCACTATCAGAAATTGGGTAGATTATCCCATGATCTAACCACTTAACGACCTCTGTTTTGATGACTTCTTACAGGGTAGGGCTTAAATGTCTTTGGTGGTATCTATAAGGTTTAGCATTATCCTCAAGATGAATTCTGTGTTGCACAATGGAGGGGCTAATGCCTTGAATATCACCTGGGATCTACCCTATGGCCTCTTTGTTTTGCTTAAGTACTTTCAACAATTTATCCTCTTAGTCCTCAATCAGGTTAAATGCAATAATCAAAGGAAATGTCTCATTGGAACCCAAAAAGACATACTTAAGGGAATCAGGTAAACGGTTCAACTCGAATAGGGGATCGGGAGTATCTACAAAATAAGGAGAATCAGAAGAATTAGGGGAGAAGGAATCAATCTCATCACAGATATCATTTTCAATCAAACCGTTAGAGCATGAGTCATCACAAGCATACACATGAAGCCACTTAACACTATCAAACTCATGAAAGATAGCAGTTGTCTTTGCAGATTAAAAATATTCAACGCAACAGTCGTATTTCTGAAAGACAACTTCAGCATACCATTCCTACAATTGATCAAAGCATTCAAAGTAGCTAGGAATGGTCGACTAAGAATAACAGGTATTTGGGTTTCAGAGCTAGCAACAGACTCAGTTTCCAGAGCAACAAAATCTACTGGATATATGAACTCACGCACTTTAATCAAAACATCCTCAACTATTCCCCTTAGAGCTCTAGTGGAGTGGTTGGCTAACTAGAGAATCGTTCTAGTGGGTTTTAACTCTCCCAATCCCAACCTCTCATATACTGAGTATGGAAGCAAATTGACATTGGCCACTAAATCCAATAATGCTCTATGAATAGTCTTGTCGCTTATGACTATAGAAATGGTAGGGCAACCGGGGTCTTTATAATGGCTGGGATTGGGCATGAGATAATTGAGCTCGCATTTGAGGCTAAGAAAGCCTTCTTTAGGACATTGGTTGTTCTCTTAGTGGTGCATAAGTCTTTCAGGAACTTGGCATGAGGAGACATCGGGTGGATATCATCTAAAAGGGGAATGTTGATTTTAACCGGAGAGAAGGTCTCTCTAATCTTATCAACATGGGTCTTGTCCTTCTTGTTCCTTAGCCTATTCGGAAAGGGTGCAACGGGTTCATGAACCCACTCAACTGTCGCAGGTGGAGATGCATCATCTCCCCTCTTAGACTCATCTTATTGATTTAGAGAGTACACAACCACAAGAGGGGGGTGAATTGTGGTGTCCAATTTTCGCAATATGCTGGCAAATAGTCTTGAGACCCTATTCGCACAGACTGTTTCTGAGTTGTGCAGAAGCGAAAATTCAACAAAATTAAGTGCGAAAATAATGGACACAGGATTTTTACGTGGAAACACCTCTAGCCCAACTGAGGTGAAAAAACCACGACCTACCTCCTGTAGGATTTACACACTTCACTAAACGGGCTAAACACGTTACAATAGTAACACACCTTGTTACAACTTGTAACACACGTAACCGTCTTCCCTAAGACAAGTTACCCCACGTCCAAAATCCCCTTGATTTGGACACACACTCAACTCACTTTTGTGAAAGAAGAGTATAAAGAAAAATACCCTATTACAATGCTTCTCAACTAAGCTAATATAGGGTACAATGAAATCCTAGTATGCCAACTTTGAAAGCTCAAATAACTCACTCACTAGACACGGTTTTCTTTTCAAACTTTTAAGCTCATGAACACTGAATTTTTCTTTTTGAAAATCGATACATCTAAGGTTGTAAGAAGCGACTTTATATAGTGCTTGGCAAAACAATTCCTCAAATTTTTGGAAACTAAAATCCCTAAAGAATATAGAATTCTTTAGCCACAAGGGATGAGGAAACATGAGCTGGAAACACTTCCTAAACCGTGTGCATAAGGCGGTGATTCTCAGCAACTAGCCCATGTTTTTCTCAACAACCTTATCCACTTGCCAAAAATTGGATATTCTTTTTATTCAAAAAAGATTTTGCAAATCCCCTTAGATTTTAATAACCGTTTTTAGGATAAGGGGTAAGATACTCCATAAAAAATCTTTCTTGCAAATCCTTGAAGAAGCTGCTCAAAATCCAAAAGATAAAAATCGTGCAAAACAGTTTTTTTCGCAACTTATTCTAGAAACACCCTGATCACCCTGTTTCCAGGATTGTTCTGAAGGGCGATCCGAAATATTTATCAAAAGAAAACAAAACCGTTTTAAGTAAGTGGTAAGTTAAGAGTTTCTGATTAGCATATTAACAAGAGTCTAAAAATATAAGACCAAATTAAATCAAGACATCTTGTTGTAGCCACTAGTCATCTTGTAGAGAGACGAATCTGCTGCAAACACTTCACAGAACCTGTTCCTCACGGCTGCACTTATATCCTATGCTTCAAACACTTCACAGGACATGTTTCAAACACCTTACAGAGCCTGTTCCTCATGGTTGTTCTTATATCGCTGACTTGAGTACCTGTTCTTGATAAACCATTACTTAAGCAGTTTTAATATATTGAAAAATAGCAGTAAGGCCCTGTTGGTAAAGCCTGTTTGGAACAACAACAACTACTACAACACTTGGATTTGTTATCATCAAAACCTTATACATTCTAACAAATTCCCCCTTTTTGATGATGATAAATCAAGTGACCATATTGACTTTCAAGGACAATTGAAGTGATTAGTGCTAATTATTTATAGGACCGACAATTCACATAAAGCAGTTAGTATCGAAAAAGTGTAAGAAATTTAACTCGTCCATGGCAAAACTAAAATAATATTGGTCAACCTATCTTCCCCCTTTTGGCATCTTTAAAAAGTAGGGGCGAACAGTCAATCATAGGGTGTTTGCTATCATCATCACTTGGGTAATGGAGGAAAGTCAATAGGCGATACACTCAAGTGTGTTGGTACGGTAATGAGATTGGCTATCCTAGTCACACACAAGCAATTCACAACAGAAAGCAAGCAAGGCAAAGCCAATCAAAAAACAAGATGACCTGTCATTCACCAAAAATGATTAATTGAATACGTACCATCCCGGGTAACGCCGCCAAAAACTTGTTGATCTAAAAAGAAAGCCGCAAGCGCTCGGTGTCAACTTGTAGTATGATCTAGCGAATACAGGTTGTTCCTACGAAGATAGTAAAATTAAATTTAACCACTTCATTAGCTAAACTATTATTAACAATTTACCACTAAATAAGACCGAAGAAAATAATGACCCAAGATTAAGCTTATACTAATTAAACTAAATTAGGTAAATAAAAAACTAAAATGAATATAAAATAAAATGATGAGACAAATTAGAGCTGATGACAATTTATACCACTTTGTTAGCTAAACTTTAAATATCCCTACTAAACAAAACTTAATAACTAAACTTATAATTTCCACTCAAGAAAATCAGACACTCACTAAATTGATGACTAAATGAGTTACAACATTAATATTATGATTTGCCAGACAATGACTTGACTAGAAATAACTAAATAAAAAAACAATAATAACAAAATTAGCACAAAACCAAAGCTTTCCACTTTTGATGCACAATCCTGACTTTGACAAAGTGAATTAAAACCCAAACAAAAGAAATTCTATATAAAGAAAAACAAAACCCAAGCTGTGGTATTTTAAATAATGCCAAGCCATAATTAATGATCACAAAGGGCACAAGTGCTGCACAAGACTCAAAATGAAGAATGAAAGTGATTGGAAAAGAGGGAGGGCTCCTTAAATGAATCAACAAGCAAAATAAATTAAACTAAATTAAATTAAATCAAACAAAGATTGAGTGGATGCAACACACTGATGAGTCAAACTCAATAAATGAAAATGTAAGAGAAGGTGGGGGGCTGGGAGACGAATTAAGAACCAAAGAAAAAAGGGTAAAATAAATTAAATTAAATTAACTAAAAACAAGAAATGCTAGGTACTGATGGAACAGAGTTGCAAATGAGGACCAACAAAACAGAGTATGGAAAATGAGAAACAAAGCATTCAAACAATCAAAATTTGGATTAAAAATCTGTAAATTAATTCAATATAATGCCAAAGATCTCAACAAAAGCTCAAGATTAAGAGAAAGGAATCGTTATTCCACTATTCGAAGCCTTCAACCATGGCTTCCCAGGCCCTTGCACCAACAATGGTAAGGAACACAGAAAGTGTTAAAATCTAAAATAGAGAACGAATTCAATAACCTAAAAGCAAATGTCACTAATTTGTCTACCACTAAGATGAAACTAGAAGATGAAAAACAAGATGAAGTGCTCCTACAATCTACTGTATACCCCTATTTATACTGCAACCTCTTCAACCTGGGCCCTTTAATCATGGATGCCATGACTGATCATGATGGTGGTGTGCTATGGGGATGTGCTGATGCATTTGTGGGGATGCATGTAATGCACTGGTGATTGATGCACAAAACAATCTAGAGGACTTTAAATCGGTTATAGTGTGGGGTAGAAGGGTTACGGGAAAGGAAGTGGGCAAATACATTTAGGCAATGTGGAGCTGTGTGGCCAAATAACTAGGGAGCTAACCAACGAGGCACCAAGAAACCATAGAGTCTACTGACAATCCAAACCCCAAGAATACAATAAACATACCCCAATGAACAATGTAAGAAAGGAGTTAACAAAGAACGAACACAAATTATTTTCATATCTAATGCCAATCACTTAGGTTATTGTCCTTATTTTTTCTCATTTTTCCTTTTTTTTTGGTTAACATGACTTTTCTTCTATTTCTTTTTCTTTACTTTCTAAATAATGAAATGAGAATTTCAACTATTGAAAAGCATAAGATCACTAATTGTCAACTCATAACCTAATTCATATATACACAACCCAAACAAGAGGAGAACAACACCAAATGCTCAATGTGATGAATCGCTTAGCAAACCAACATACCAATGCCACCTTAAGCTCAATTACCTCCAAAACTACCCACCACATACATGAAGTAATGCTCCATAGACTTGGCATAAAGAAAGCAACATGTCTTTAGCCAAGGGTTGATATGAAGGGATCACAACAAGAAAAGGATTATAGCTCAAAGGTGCTTGAAAAAGGGATAAATATGTAATACAAGGTAGGCTATTTGGGTATATCGCTAAAATGTTCAAAAACAAAGAAATACCTCAATCATATCATCAAATATGTACATGCTAATATGGTCCTGAACAAGAGTCGAAGCATGTTGTAGACATGCAACATGAAAGAGTCACACACATGAATGAGCTGAGACTAAGTATAATGATTAGTCCAAAAAAGGCACAAAGCCTCATAAGACATCTACCGAAGGCTTAATTAGCTTATAAAATGACTATTATGTACCAACATTAGTGCTGAAGACTCCAAGGAAACAACACAATTCTCAATCAACATAAGGGCGAAAATAAGATATATGTACAAAGCCTTCACAAAGCTTTCCAGCAAAAGTGATTGCACATCAGGAGTTACTTAAGCTAAAGAATCATCACTGGAGGTTGTCTCAAGCTAATTCACACCATCCCTATATGCAATCCCAGAAATGTAAACCTAAATGCAACTAAATGCAACTCACCAATGAAAACAAAAGGAAACCTAAAACTAAATGCTGTAACATGAACGGAAACCAAAAACAAAAAGATGGAAAACATAAAACAACCCCTCATGCTTAGAGAAAGCATTATTCAAAGTCAGAAAAGTAAGAGAAGGGGAAGGAAACAAAAAAGAACAATCTCACTGGGTAATCCGCTAGATGCACCTAAGCTAAGCCTCCACTTAAGTTGGGCAAATGGATCATCAACCACTTTATCACAACTTCAAGACTCAGGTTATCACATTAGATGCCATCAGTGCACGTAAGAGCTTATCAAACTTATAGGACCACAATTTAAAAACACAAGGTATGAGGCAATAACAAAATTGCACCAAAGACAACAAATATCCTCCTAACCCTATCAAGGGTTTTAGAAAATCATAGGAAAGATTAAATAATGTAGTTCACATGAATTCACCAAGCAAGTGCTCTTGACACACACAAGAAGGGTCAATCAAGGGAATTATACCCTCTAAAGCAACCTAGGGACAGATAATCACTAACATTCCTACCAAGCACATCAAACGCATTATCCTCATAGCCCCACAGCATTAGCATTAGAAACTATAGGATTATTAATGGGCATATAAATATAATACTTTGCGGAAGCAGAGGACAATGAACAAAGAGGGAAAGCATATGAATGATCAAGGGGATTGGCGAAAACACTATCATAACCAAGGTTAGGAAAGTCCTCATGCACAAACATATCACAGGACCCTTCCAACAGAGTTCAGCTAAATCATGCACCTTATCTATTGTATCTTCCGAGTCAAAATATGCATCAATAATACCAAACATAGTAACAACCCTAAAAGGTTTACCCATCTCGAGGACACAAATTTGTAGCACGATCAACAGAATTACATAAGTCACACCAAAAAGGAACATAATAAGGTCTAGCATAAATGCCCAAATATCAGAGAATGAATTTCTAGAAACACGACTAGCCTCTTCAAACTGAAAAGAATCCCGAGCAATCCACTCAAGCAAATACCTTGCCTTATTAAAACTTTTAGCAAGAAAACCCCTATACTCGAAGAGAGTGCGGGTTTCACTATTTAAACCCTCATCAACAACGTCTAAAATTTTCCATTTACCCACACAGTAAACACATTAACAAAGACATTTAATCATTTAAAGTACCTTAAAAATAATTCATGCTTGAATTAGGGAAAATGGAAAATAATTATCATCTTTTTTTCTTAAAATGTTTTAATTAACTTTTTTGATTTTCAATTTTTTCATTGTTTCTTTTTCTCTAAAGAAAAAATGCATAGTCAAACCTATCAAGAAAAACCCAGTGTTTGACACTAATCCTCTACAACGGTGCTTAAAAGTTGATAGGTCGCAAGCACATGATGGCGTTATAGCAAATCACAGTCGTCTCCCGTAAGGACTAGGTTGATCATATGCGGTTTATGCCGACAGGATAGGCTACGGGAATCAAAATTTGAGATTTGAAATTAAACAATTCAATTATCTAGTTTAACGAATAAATAATCATAGAATTAAGAAAATTAAGCAAACACTTGATCCACGCATCAATCAAACACTTTTTCCCCAATATTATTTTAAAAACGATAATCAAAGTATCACATTGCTCTTTCAAGGTGAAGTGAAATACCTAAATCTAACCAATTACCATTTCTAAATGGCTTTTGCTTTGTTTAGGTTCATTAAGCATGCGATTATCAAATTTGTTGTTCCTCAATTGGAGTGACTTTCTCAGGACTACACACAATTAAGTCAAATCCCGTGATAAACATCTAAGATTCAATAGAACAAGTCAATAGATTCCAAAATACCAACGACATCAACACTTGATTAGCGAAATTAACAAGTATTTGAATAAACCTATAACTATAACAACAAAACATAATCAAAATTACAAAACATAATCCTAAAAAAGAGAAAAGAGAAGAGAAGAGAACAGAACAGAAGAGAAATGCTCAGCTAGATAACGTGCTTGAATCCGTCGATTGCAATCCCAATCCCGTGTCCTTATAAATCTCCCTCTTCTACTTACTCTTAACTCTCTTTAATCTAAGTCTTAGTCCTAACTTGATGGAGGAATTGATACACGGTGATGAACGAAAGCAGTGAAACAGGAAATTTTATGGCGAAAATGCTGGCTACAAACATTAAAAACACTTAGAAGTCAAATAAAGAAGAAGAAATCAAGCCGACTAAGGGAAAGACAGCTCACCACGGATAGTGGGCACCACCACGGGCAAACCATGGTGGCCGTTGCCTGGTCGTTCTCACATGCTCCCTGTGCTGGCCACGGTTTGCCCAGGTCTTCCTGGAACCTTATAGACCATTGTTCTGTCCACGGTTTGTCCGTGTTAGATGCCTTTTTGACCTTCTTGCTATCTTCTTTGATCCATAATGCCTCAAAATCTTTATCGTACCATCATGCTTTGGCTGACACAGTCAAAATCTGTAAATACTCTCAAAACAACTAAAACTAAGCGTAATAGTAGAAATATGGGTATAAATCGCACAATTAAGCGTATTAGTCCTCTAACATGACTCCCAATTACCCACGAAATCCTATGCAAATATGACATTCATTACTCCTCCATGCTTAAACCTTTGCTTGTCCTCAAGTGAACATTAGGTAAAACCCATAAGGGGAGATGCATCTAGGACTGAAGAACATAGGAACCTGCTCAACTCATAATGCATCACTAGCAAGAATATCAATCAATAACAACCCCAAATCATGCACAAGACATTTCAAAATTAAGAGAAGGGGGATGTTTTCAATGGAATATACGACCACAAGTGTAATAACCCGAACCTAACCTATATTTATTTATTTAAACCATATTTATTTATTTAATTATTCATGTTTATCAGTTTAATTAATCATGTTTATTGATTTAATTGGTCATGATTATTTATTTTACCAAATCATATTTATTAATTCAATTACACCAAATTCATTTATCGAGCGAATTCCATTATGTTGTTTAAAATTTCTCACCCTCATTTGTCGTATTTAATCATTCCAGTTGGGAGATATTTTATTTGGGTCCCATTTTGCAATTCAAGTTTCATTGATTGTATATTTTGGTTTTGTTGATTGATTAAGTATCAGATGAATCGGTAGTAGGCCTCGATAATTATGGTTTAAAATATTATTGTTATCATTATCATTATTATTATTATTCTTATTATTATTGTTATTATTATTATGATTATAACCTTACAAAAATTTAATTTCAAGCTACGAAATTCAATCGTATACAATTTACTTTCCTTCCCGAGCCCAAACCGTATAAACCTAATTTAGGCCCAACAAGTATAAGAGATAATTACATGACAACTTCAAGCAAACCCAACCACACACACATCTCTCTCTCTCTTCCTTTTTTCTCTAGCCACGGCCCCCCTCCAGCTACTGCCCTGGTGTTTTTTTGGCCACCAGTCAGCCACCAGCTGACCACCCATTGCCACCCCTAGCCTTCCCCTAGCCACGGTAGCCCCCTCCCCTGCCCAAGCACAACCCCAAGTCCATCATTTAAGCATCCAAGTGAGGTAACCCTAACCTCAACCTGTGGATTTATTTTGAGTTTTATTGATTGTTTAAGTATGGTTATGTTTATATGAACGAAGTGATGGTTGTTATGCAATTTTTATTGAGTTTAGTGATGTCTAAAGTTGTGGGTGATGAATTAGAAGTGTGATCAAATGAGTTGAATCATAAAAATTGAATCCAAGCTTGCTTGTTTTATTTGTTGTGATTTTGATATGGGTTATGTATGTGAGGCCTTAAATGATCTTTTTATATCTGATTGTCGTGATTTGGAATGATTTCAAGTGCGGATTTATGTGAAAAGGGAAGAGAAAGCTAAAACAGTCAAGACTCAGAATTTCAGGAAAACAAGGCAGACTTTGGGATTAAACTGGTAATGATCGGCCCATGGAAAAATTTTTAGTGGGTAGATATTTCCGTGTGTTAGCTTTCAAATGGCTTTTGAATCACCTTAATCCGAAATCTTTGGAAAACTTTATGGTCATTTTACCAAAACTGTGCAAAATAGACTAAGACTGACACACTTGTGTTTTAGCCCCATTTTGGGAACTCTATTGTGGGAATCATATTTTGTGTTGTAAATGAAAGTTTTTTGGGACTTCTTAATCTTTTCATATTAAGGTTTTTAGGTCTCCATTTGAGGTCAAATGTGAAAGTTATGAATTTTTGAAATGAACTGGCTTGCTTTGGTGCAATTAGGCTATTATTGCAATTTCTGTATAGTGTATACCTGGAGTAAAATTCTAAGACTTTTACTGTAGATTGTCCATATTATTTTTGAAATTTATATATAATTTCATGAATTTTGGTTGAGTATTTTGAATTTGGTGATTTTTTGGAAGCTTTTGAGCAATTGTGTAAAGAGCAATAATAAAAATTGAGTGAGATTGATCATGCACTCATTTTGTGTATGTTGGGCCAAGTAAGGTCATTTAAAGGGGAAATAAATATTTATGAGGCTTTTGGCTTGATTAACGAGAAAGAAGAAGATAAGCATACAGTTTAAGAGCTTATTTATAAGCTTCTAATCAATTATAGATTTTATAAAGAAAATACCAAGTTTAGTGAGCTTAGTAGCTTCTATTGAGTTCAACGACTCATTTGGAGTTGAATTCTATATATAATGGATTTATGAATGAAATATGAGAAGTGGGGAGAGTTGTGACTCAGAAACTATATTTATCAGACCAAGTTATTATAGTTTATGCTATTTTGAACCAAGATATATCTCTCTTGGCCTCAAACTGTTATTACTTACTCAGTTCAGAATATATCAAATATATTTATCAAGCCAATATAGTGTACTCATTGTTATCTTGAACCAAGCTATACATCAGTGAGCCTTAAACTCGTATCAGCAACCTATTTCAGAAAAGGCCACAACTACTCTCTCAATTATCACCATCAAGGCCTTTTCCTTTATAATCTCATTTATTTCATTGTGAACTATTTTACTCTCATTTACTTTATATCGAATCTATTTACTTTTATTAATTCGGTTTTAAAGCTATATTGACATACTCAGGTTATGTATACCATTTAATTACTCAATTTCTGTTACGCATACTTTTACTTGCTCAATTATGTGAGTAAAGATCATTTACTCACTACACATACTTACAATGACATTTATGAAACAGAGTCGAGGCCTAGTTATCGTTCCCTGTTATGCATAAGTGTTATCAACTCAGAACATATTTATCAAGTTAGATGACATTTATGAAACAGCTGACTTGTATCAAGTCAGATGACATTTTTAAAGACCCAAGGTACGTCCATTGTCTGTATCTTCAGAAAGCAGAACATGTTTATCAAGTTACAACTCTTAATGAGTTTATCAATGAAACAGTTTATACAGTGATTTGCCATTTAACTTGTGACCCCGTCAGTTATCATCTATAGGGCGTCAGCCATCGTTTACCCACGCAGGTTCAGGCTAACTCTTCATCGGATTGGTAGGTGTACACCTATGTATAGATCATTTCATTGCAAGGGGTTCACATCCAGATAATTATGAGCAATTCCGTTTCATATTACTTTCATTTTCATTGTTGTTGCAAACTAAATGAATTACAAAAGCGGGTACCTATCAGCAGTGTTTCTATGCTCATTTTACAATACAGGAATGCATGTACTGAGTTTTTGCTCATATTTTCGAATTATTTTCATGTTTTCCATTTTAGGTGACAAAGTACAACATGTTTCTCCTTTTAGCAAGCCTTTTGGAGGTCATTAGATGCTCACAGTGGATTCAGCAAAGCATGAATATTGGGATCGACCTCAGGGTCAAGTTGGGTTTATATTCAATATACTTATGTAGTGTGGAGTGCGAGTTAGCACGTGGTATGATTAATGGTATTAAAGTTGAACTGTTATGGACTTTGGTCTTGAAGTGTTTCAGTCTAATAGATTTTGTGATTGTGAGCATCAGTTGCAAGATTAAATGGTTTCAGTGAGCCTTGTCCTTATCAAGACGACGGTAGCGCCTTCTATTACTAAGTCTTCCGCTGTAATTTATCGTAAATCATGTCAGTAGCATTTTGAGGGCGTTACAACAAGCTAGATATCAAACTTGATCACCCACACTGAACCACAAAGCCATTATGCAAGTACATGGAATTATAGAGCTAATTAGATCGATAGACCCTTGCTTTTGGGAAATGCAAATCATTCCTACTCATGTGTTTAAAAGATAGCATATGATGCTTCTTCCTGGAACTTTATAGACCATGGTTCTAGCGATAATTTGTCTATGTTGGATGCCTTTAGACCTCCTTGCTATCTTCTTTGATCTATAATGCTTAAAAATCGTTATAATACCATCATGATTTGGCTCACATAGTCAAAACCTGTAAATGCTCTCAAAACAACTAGAACTAAGCGTAATAGTGGAAATATAGGCATAAATCATACCATTAAGCACATTAGTCCCCCAAAATGACACCTAAACACCCACGAAATCCTATGTAAATATGACATTCATCAGTCCTCCATGGTTAAACCTTTGCTTGTCCTCAAGCGAACACTAGATAAAACCAATAAGGGGATATGCATCTAGGACTAAAAACACACGAACGTCCTCAAACTAGGCAACTCATAGCGCATCGCTAGCAAGAATATCAATCAATAACAACCCCAAATAATCCACAATACATTTCAAAATTAAGAGAAGGTGGATGTTTTCAATGGAATATATGACCACAAGCTGGATATTAAACTTGATCACCCCTATAAAACCACAAAGCCATTATCCAAGTACATGAAATTATAGAGCTAATGAGATCGGTAGAACCTCGCTTTTGGGAAATGTGAATAATTCCAATTCAAGTGTTTAAAAGATAACATATTCTCACTCAAGACTCATTCCAAAGATGCAATCTACCATATGCTTGAAAAGGCTCTTAAATTCTCCATCCTTGAGGATGCAATGTGCATATAACAATCAAGAGAACTTTAAATAGGTTGCAGTGTGGGCCAGAACAGTTAAGAGAAATGAAGTGGACAAATCCATTTGGGCAATGTAGTGCTATGTAGCTGAATTATTAGGGAGTTATACGACTAGGAAGCATGAAACCATAAAGTTTACCAACACCGCAAACCCCAAGAACACAATGAACATACCCCAATTAAGTATGCAGGAAAGGAGTTGACAAAGAAGGAACATAAGTTATTTTCATATCTAATGCCAATTTTTTTCCTTATTATTTCTCTTTTTTTCTCTTTTTTAAACATGATTTTTCGTCTATTTCTTTTTTTTCTTTCTTGTCCCTTCTTTTTTTTTTTAAATAATGAAATGAGAATTTCAGCTATTAAAAGGCATAAGACCACCAATTGTTAACTCATAACCTAATTCATATATATACAACCTAAATAAGAGGGGAACAAAACCAAATTCGCAATTTCATGAATTGCTTAGCAAACTAACATACCAAAGCCACCTTAAGCTCAATTACTTCCAAAACCACCTGCCACATACATGAAGTGGTGCTCAACAGACTTGGCGTAAAGATAGGAACATGTGTTTGGCCAATCACAAAAAGAAAAGGATTATAGCTCAAAGGTGCTAAAAACAAGGATAAATACATAATATAAGGGTAGTCGATTTGGATATGTGTCCAAAATGTTAAAAAATAAAAAACTCCTCTATCATATCATCAAATATGCACATGCTAATGTGGTTTTGAATAGAAGTCTAGGCAAGTTCTAGAGATGTAATATGGAAGAGTCACACACATGAAAGAACATGAGACTAAATATAATGATTAGTCTAAAGAAGGCACAAAGTCTTACAGGACATCTACCAAAGTATCAATAACCTCATAAAATGACTACCATGTACCGACATTAGTGCTAAAGACTCCAAGGGGACAATGTAGTTCTCAATCAAGGTAAGGGTCAAAACAAGATATATTTACAAAACATTCACAAAGTTTACCACCAAAAGGCACTGCACATCAAAAGTTACTCAAGTTCATGAAAGCTATTTTGTGTAAAGAATCATCATTGGAGGTCATGTCAAACCAATTCACACCATCGCTACATGCAATCCTAGAAATGCGAATCTAAATGCAACTAAATGTAACACACCAATGCAAATAAAAGGAGACCTACAATTAAATGTTGTCACAAGAATGCAAACTAAAAACAAAAATGTAGAAAATATAGAATGACCATTCCCTATACTTAGACAGAGCATTATTCAAAGTAAGAAAAGTAAGAGGAGGTGAAGGAAACAAAAGAGAACAATCTCACCGGGTTAGGTTTGGATGCATCTAAGCTAAGCCTCCCCGTAGGCTGGGAAAATAGTGCATCAAGCACTCTATCACAACTTCAAGACTCAGCTTATCACATTAGACGCCGTCAATGCGTGTAGGAGATTATCAAACTCCTAGGATCACAATTTAGAGAACACAAGGTAAAAGGCAATAACCAAAATCACACAAAGCACAATATGCATCCTCTTAAACTTGTCAATGGTCTTAGAAAAATCATAGGAATGACTAAAGAATGTAGTCCACATGACTTCCCTAGGCAAGTCCTCTAGACATACGCAATAAATATTAGTGGATAGATTGTACCCTCTAAAGCAACCCAGGAACAGATAATCATTAGCATTCCCACCAAGCACATCAAACACATTATCCTTGTAGCCCTGATCAACATTAACATCACAAGTTTTAGGATTATTAATGGGCATATAGATATAATACTAGGGGGAAGGAGATGGTAATGAGCAAAGAGGGGAAGCAGGTGAAGGATTAAGGGGATTTGGGAGAATACTATCATAACCAAGGCTAGGAATGTCCTCGTGCATAAACACGTCATAGGACTCCTCCAAAGGAGTCTCAGCTAGATCACACACCTTAGCTAAAGTATCTTTTGACTCGAAGCATGCATCAATAACACTGAACGTAGCAACAACCCCAAAAAGTTTCACCCATCTCGAGCCCCATGTACAAAGCTAAAGTGAAACATGAATCAAGTAAGGTTAAGATAATATTAGTATTGTCCCTGTATGAGGCAAAGTTAGGTTGTGTACAACATGCATAACAAGGACACAAATTTATAGCATGGTCAGCAAAATTACAAAAGTCATACCAAAAAGGAGTATAATAAGATCTAGCATAAGACGCACAAGGATCAGAGAATGAATAACTAGAAACTCGACTAGCCTTCTCAAATTCAAATGAATCGCAAGTAATCTACTCAAGCAAATACCATGACTTATCAACACTTTTAGCAAGGAAACCCTAATACTCTAAAAGAGTATGGGTTTCACTATTCAAACCCTCATCAACAAATGTCTAAAATTTCTCATTTACCCATACAATAACCACATTGAGCAAGAAAGAGATTTAATCATTTAAAATACATCCAAAATAATGCTCAAATTGGGGAAAATGAAAAATGGCCATCGTCTTTTTTCCTAAAACTTTTTTAATTAATTTATTTAATTTTCAATTTTACTCTTTTTTTTGTCAATAGAAAAACAAATTGCTTAGTCAAACACATCAAGAAAAGCCCAGTATTTGACATACTCTCCAATAACGGTGCAAAAAACTTGATGGGGTTGTAAGCACACGGTGGTGTTATAGGAGATCAAGGCCGTATGCCACAAAGACTAGGTTGATCACGTGGGGTTTGTCCCCTTAAGGTAGGCTAAGCGAATCGAAAGCTAACATTTGAAATTAAGCTATTCAACAATCTAATTATTCTAACGAATAAATAATCAAAGAATTAAGCAAATCAAGCATCCACCCGATCCATGCATTAATCAAGCACTTTTTTCTCAATTGATTGTTTTAAAACCGACAATCGAAGTATCACATCTGTCTTTTCTAGGTGAAGTGAAATTCCTAAATCTAACCAATTACCATTTCTCAAGGGCTCTCGATTTGTTTAGATTCATTACGTATGCAATTATCAGATTTTTGGTTTGTCAATTAGTGTGACTTTCTCAAGACTCCACATACTTAATTCAAATCCTAGGGCTCAAGTATCGAATTTCACCTTTCAATTCTACATCCAATACCAAAAAGATGTCTGAAAGTCATCAAATTTCTTAAAAGACTATAAACATCTAAGATTCTATAGAACAAGTCCATAGATCCAAAAACACCAAGGAGATCAACACAAAACTGGGGAAACTAACAAGTATTTGAATAAGCGTGACACGTGCTTATCGTATATATCATTTTAGGGTCATTTTGCCACATTTTTAGGAGAATTATGTGCTTTAAGTTGCCATTTATACTCCTATTCTCGTTTTACACTTGGGCATGGTTCTTTTCTGTGTTTTGAGGAATTTGGATCATTTTGACCCAATATTTGACCCTCATATGAGTGTATTTTGACCCCCCATGCATGCCAGTGAGATGTTATGCTCGTGAAGCAATAGAAGAGCAGAAAATTTGGTTCCAGCCAAGACTATGGTCTGCCCATGGTGTCTACCATGGATCGTGGTAAACTGTGTAACTATGACCTCTTTGTTTTCCTTCGGCTGTGTTGCTGAAAATGCTTGTATTCTTCCTTATAAACTCATTCCTTAGCAGCAGAAAAGAAGAGAAGCATATGATAGATAGTCATTTTCCTTCCTAAAATTTTACTTTTTTAGTTAGGATTTTAGTTTGATTTTTGTGCAAGTGAGAAATCTTAAGTGAGGGGTTTAATTTTGTTGGCGGTTTGAAGACTTTGTTGAAGGTTGTCATTGTCAACCCTTCCCTCTCAAATTTTGCTGAATCATTGGTTAGTTGTTCAAATTTTAATCATGAGTGAGTAGTTTATCTTGTCAAGGGATTTGTTTATTAATGGAAGTGTAGTTATATCATATTATGTTCAATAGAATTGTATTTTTGTTTCATGATTGATTTGTTTTCGTTTTATCAAGTGATTATTACGTTGTGAGTGGATTTCGACCAAACTTTGCTTTCACCCTTGAAGCAATTGAATGAAGAACTGACAGGCGAAATTTGACTGTTAGACTGCTTGATAATACCTAATATTGTGATGACTCAAAAGAGAGATTTTCATGTTGGAAGGACCAGAGAGTAATCAAAAATGTTGAACTTAGATTAAAACAAATTAGTTCGAAAGAACAACTTTTACTTCGTTTGGGCAATTTGGTTAATTTCGAAAGAATAGATTAAATTCTAGATAGATTGCAGTTCCTTGAAATTATCCAACCAGAAAAAACACATGTTAATTATATTGATCCAACACCTTTCTTAACTAAATAAATCCCTAGGCGTTTGCCCTTGATTGAATTTAGAATTAGTTGATTAGAAATTGTTAAATCAAAATTCCTCGATTAAGTAATTGCTTAGCATTTTCTGATAGAAAGGACTCGATAGATTACTTTGGTCCCTAAGGATGATATTTTATCTATACTACAACACCCGTGCGCTTAGGGGCAGTGGTCAAGTTTTTGGTGCCGTTGCCGGGGACCAATTTGTTAACTATTGAGCTAGTCTTACAAAGATGACTGAGTATTTGATTTTTTGTCTTTTATTATTTATTTTCTTGTTTGATTGCGATGGTAGTGTTCGTGATAGTGCTTGCAGCAATCTTCCCTGTTTATACAAAGTCCATCTCTATACGAACCCGATCCCGAGATCGAGCAGACTGTTCGCTTCAGCAGGAAGAAGCAAAAGAATGAAGAACAAAGAACCGAGGCAAGAAGAACTTCAACAAATATGGCAAGAGGAGGAGGTGACCAAAAGAGGACGCTTAGAGATTTTGTTACTCCTGGTGTTCAAGGAATCACTTCAAGCATCCCTCGCCCTAACGTTGATGCAAATAATTTTGAGCTCAAGCCGGCTCTCATTTCCATGGTGCACCAATCCCAGTTTGAAGGCGCCCCTGTAGAGGACCTAAATTTACACCTTTTGGTCTTTTTAGAGGTGTATGATACGTCAAACCTTAACGGAGTCTCCACCAATGCCATCCGACTGCTATTATTTCCCTTTTCACTAAGGGATAAGGAAAGAGCTTGGCTACATTCTTTGCCTTCGGGACGCATCACCGCATGGGATGAGCTTCCTAGAGCTTTCCTCATCAAGTTTTTCCCACTAAGCAAACTAACAAGTTTAAGGAATCAAATCACCAACTTCATGCAAAGGGATGATGAGACGCTTTATGAGCTTTAGTGGTGGCTTAAGGATCTGCTGTATTTATGCCACCATTATGGTCTTCAATGATGGATGATTATTCAAGCTTTCTATAGTGGTGTGACCCAAACTGTGAGGTCCACTATTGATGCTGTGGCAGGAGGAACTTTGATGAATAAAACTGAGGACGAGGTCTATAATTTGATTGAGGGATGGCTCTCAACAATTTTCAATGGTCCACCCAACGAGGCTAACCCAAACAGGTTGCAGGTGCGCTTAAAGTTGATGCACTTACTTTGCGTTCTGCTAAAGTTGATGCTATGACTCAAAGGTTGGACCGTATAAATGTTAATGTTGTGAATTCCAGTGCCCCTTCCCCCATGTGAAATTTATGGTTCTATTGAACATGTGACTTTGAATTATCAAGTTGGGAGTCCTTTTTTCCGGGACTCTAGTGAAGCCAATTATGTCTAAAACATCAACCTGAGACCAGCCAATGACCCTTACTCTAGTACCTACAATCTGGGCTAGAGGAATCATCCGAATTTCTCATATAGGCCTAATCCAAACCCTCCGAATATGTCCCTAATGAATACTAGGCCACCCCCCAGTTTTCAAAGACCTCCTTTCCCTCCACAAGTACCCCAAAAGTCCAATTTAGAGCTATGATGGAAAGTATGCTTATGGCACAACAAAAGTAAGATGAGTGTTTTAAGCAATTAGCCACTAAGGTGGATGTCCTTATAACTCACAAGATATTGGAAGTCTAAATTGCCCAAAAAGCTAGCTTTTCATCTACACCGCCGAATAGACTTCCTAGCAAGCCGGAACCTAACCCTCGTGACCATTGTAATTATGTCTCCTTGAAGGAAGGGGTAGAGGACTCGATTAACCCTGAGGACATATCAATTGAAGAAGGTAGGAAAATAATCATGATTGAGAGTAAGGAAAGAAATAATGGTAGCAAGGCCGCCACATTCATAGAGAATGAAAGTGTAGAGATCCCCACCATTTTCCCACCTAAGCTTTCTGACACAAATAGCTTCTCTATCCCCTATATTGTGGGACAGGTGGAAATTGAGATAGCCTTATGTGATTCAGGTGCAAGTGTCAGTTTAATGTCTTACTTTTTATTTCATAAGCTTCACTTAGGGCCATTACAACCCGCACCCTTTTCACTACAGTTGGCAGACGGTTCTAAAATGCAACCTATAGGCAAATTGGAAGATGTGCTAATCAAAATCAAAGATATTTGTGTATTGGAAGACTTTGTTATAGTTGATATGATCGAGAACGATGATGCCCAAATTATTCTAGGTAGGCCCTTTATGGCTACCACTAGTTGCCATATTCATGTAAGAAGGGGGCGTATAACAGTTGAAGTATAAGGGTGCTATGCTATGTTCCGGCATATGGAGAAGAAGGTGGTTTCTCCTAATTCTTCTCTATTGGATGAATTTTCCCCTTCCCCTGAGATTGACATGGAGGATATATTGACTTGTCCAGATCCTCTTGATTTTGATTAGATTTCTACTGAGGACCCCGACCAAAGGTATGTTAAGGTGGAGTTTACTGCTCTTATGCCGCCTAGCATACCCAAGGTTAAGGCTCATGCTTCTAATGAGTTTGCTATGAGTGATTACTGCAGGTTTGCTCAAGTTATTCTCTCTTTGTCCCATGTGGAAGGATTTGATGCAGATTTTGATTTGAGGGTTGAACAAGGTGATAGTAGCTAGTCTGAAGGCCTATGTAAATAGTTTGTCTAATACGCTGATAGTGCATCATACCATCAATTGATGACAACGAAGGACCTTCAACCAGAGCTTTTGGGATGGTACCTTCGATTGAAGAAATTCGATTTTGTGGTCCGTGATAAAAATACTGTCCCTAAACTCATTAATCCAGATCAAGCATAGAAGTTTGGTCAAGCTCTTGACCTTAAAAGAGCGCTTCTTAGGAGACAACCCAAGCCCTTGCTTTGATTTTCGTTATTTTCTTTTGTACTTTTGTTTCAGAAAAAAAAAGAGAATAAAAAAATATATAAAATTATTTAGCGCCATGGCCAGTAGCCCAGCACCACGACCGTAGGGTGCCAAACTGGGAAACCAAAAAAATCTTGGTGTCAGCAGACACCACGGTCTACCTACGGCCACTGCCACGGACCGTGGTGAACTGCTACGGGTTGGGATCAAAGGTTTTGACCACGATGACCCTCCATTTTAACCAATATTCTTTTTCATCTTCGACTCTTTCTCCCTCTACCTCCTCTTTCTCTCTCTAAACCCGTCACTACTAAACCTCTATTTCTTCCTATGTTTGCTCCATTTTCACTCAAAATCCTTCCTCTTCACTTAATCCTTCTCTTTCTTCCATAAATTTCATCTCAATCTTCTTCTTCTTCTTCAAACTCATCTCACATTTACTCATCCTCCATAACCATCTTCTTCTCTCTTTAATTCTTTTTCTTTTTACTTAAATTCTTCATTTTTCTACCTCAAATTTTATTATTTAGGTTTTAGTTTCAATTCTTGTTCTATATTTGCAACAATGGAAGGTATCAAGAGACAAAGGAGTGTCAAGGAGGTTCGATCATCAAGCCAAACACCATTCCCACCTCAATGGACCTCCCGAACTTCCACCAACACTCGAGCTCAAGGTAACGTTCCTCATCCCTTTGGTTTAACCAACCCTGATGATATTACTAGATATAATTGTTTGAATGAGCACATGATTGTGGCAACTCGTTATTACCATGAAGAATTGTTAGCATGTTTAGGATTGTTAGATGATATTAGGTGGTTGTTTGCACAGGATCGTATAGGACATTTCATAGAAATAAAAGAGCTTACATACTGGGACCTTACCTTAGAGCTCTTGAGCACACTTCATGTTGAGGTCACTAGAGGGCCTCAATGTCAAGTTGGGTACATTTCAGTTATTTGAAAAAGCAATTGTGTGAGTTAAACTTAGGTACCTTCAACAGTATATTTGGTTTTTCACCTAGTATTGATTTACTAAACTGATAAGTCTCCCGCAAATTCAACCCAAATGCATTTTAGGGTGAGCTTTCGGGGAGTGTTAGGTACAGAATTAGTTCTTCCAAGTGCACACATATTAGGAACCCTTACAATTGGGTAGGTCAGCATATCTTAGCTTGCTAATTCTTTGCTCAGGAAGATAGTTTGAATGTCGCGAGATTATCTAAGTTATATTTCTTATCCTGTATGCTTGACGGCGTCCAACTTAACCCTGGGTCATTCTTGGCTAGGCAATTGTATAGTGCTGCTGTTAGCACTAAGGGTAGGATAGTCATAGGTGGTATTGTGACAACTATTGTGAGATTTTTTAGTATTAAGGATCACCCTAAGGATAGAGTCCCTGGGTCTGAGCGGCTTGATCAAACTGCCTTCGAGATCATGAACTTCTGCAAAGTAGAGGCTGGGCATTTGTGCTGGATTTACCCCGGGGATCGGCTCCTACTGCTTCCCAATGTTGATCGAACTACCTTACTTCACCGGGCTAAGCTTTATTGGGTACCTAGCGATGCCGGGGTTGTTCAGCCGCACCCCCTCTACCCCCTTATTCCAGTCAAGCCGGACCTAGCTTTTCCTCCTAACCACCCCCTACTAACCATGCTAACCTGCAAGCCACCTTAGGTCTATTCAGGAGGAGCAAGTATCCCTTTGAGCATATGCTGCTTCTGAGGGCGCCCTCTTCGTGATTGTGTCCAAGAGTGCCACGATGAGCTCCGTGGGAAACTTGCTACCCATACTTAATATTTCAAGGATTATAGGGGTTGTCTAGAGACCTAGTGTGATTGGCATATCTCTTATGGTCACCCACCCCATCCTCCTCCCCCACCTCCTTTCTGATTGTTTTTTGCTACTCCCTTTCCCTTTTTCTACTATGTGCCCACAATGTAGGTAATGTGTCATTCAAGCATGGGGGAGTTAGTCATTATATTTTGCGTCTGATGCCTGATTTGGATAGGTCTGGTTGTGCAGTGTATATATTATTTGTGATAGTTTTTGGAGTTTTATTGTAGGTTTTAATCTTATTTGGTTAGGGACATTTTAGAAAGTATATTTAGTTTTTTTTTTCATTCTAGATGGCATTTTAGTTTTTTTTTAAAGTTTCTTTTCATAGTTTTTGCATTTTTCCCTTTGCATTGTTATTAGAAGCATGCATTAGAAAAAAATTAAAAGAATGAGAAAAAAAAATTCTTCCAATGATGATCTTTGTGGACTATGTAGACTTCTTTGGTTTAGTTTGATTCTTTGATTTGCCTAATTATGCAAAAAAATATTTGAGAACGAGTTTACGAAAATGAGCTTCATGTTTTGACATTGTGGTATATCAAGTGATTTTCGTAAATTTCGTTCCCTAGTCTGTTTGCTAAATGATTTTTGCATTTTTTTGGGCTACCTTTGGATCAGCTTTGCCGTTGAAATGCTACTTATGTCCATCCTGAGGAGGTTTAGTATAATTTTTGGTCTTAGTGTTGCTTAGGGACAAGCAACAGTTTAAGCATGGGGGAGTTTGATAAGTGCTTATTGTATATATCATTTTAGGGTCATTTTACCACATTTTTAGGAGAATTATGTGCTTTAAGATACCATTTATACTTCTATTCTTGTTTTACGCTTGGGTATAGTTCTTTTCTGTGTTTTACAAGAATTTAGATCATTTTGACCTAGCATTTGGCCCTCATTTGAGTGTATTTTGACCCCCACAGATGCCCATGAGATGTTATGCACGTAGAGTAAAAGAATAGCAGAACATTTTGTTCTAGCTAAGACCACAGTCTGCCCATGGTGTCAGCCACGGACCGTGGTAAGCTATGTAACTGTGGCCTCTTCATTTTGGTTCGGTTGTGTGGCTCAACATGTTTGTGTTCTTCTTTATAAACTCGTCCCTTAGCAGTAGAAAATAAGAGAAGCATATCATAGATAGTCATTTTCCTTCCCTAAATTTTACTTCTTGTATTTAGGATTTTAGTTTGAATTTTGTGCAAGTGAAAAATCTTGAGTGACGAGTTTGGTTTTGTTGGCAGTTTGAAGACTTTGTTGAAGGCTGTCATTGTCAAGGCCTTCCCTCTTATATTTCGCTGAATCATTGGTTAGTTATTTAATTTTTAATTATGAGTGAGTAATTTATCTTATCTAGGGATTTGTTTGTTAACGAAATTGTAATTGGATCATGTTATGTTCAATAGAATTGTGCTTTTGTTTCATGATTGATTTGATTTCATTTTATCAAGGGATTATCATCTTGTGCATGGATTTTGGCCAAATTTTGCTTGCACCTTTCAAACAATTGAATGAAGAACTGAAAGGTGAAGACTACTTGATAAGACCTAATACTGCGTTGACTCGAAAGAGAGATTTGCATATTGCGTGGACGAGAGAGTAATCAAAAATATTGAGCTTAGATTAAGACAAATTAGTTTGCAAGAATGACTTTTGCTTAGTTTAAGAAATTTGGTCGATTTCGAAAGACTAGACTAAATTCTAAATAGATTTCAATTCCTCAAAATTATCCAGTTAGAGAAAAAGCACATGTTAATCATATTGATCTAACACCTTTCTTAACTAAATAAATCCCTAGGCATTTCTTCTTGATTGAATTTAGAATTAATTGATTGGAAGTTGTTAAATCAAAATTCCTTGATCAAGTAATTGCTTAGCATTTTCTAATAGGAAGGACTCGATAGATTGCTTTGGCCCCTGAGAACGATATTTTATCTATACTACGGCACCTATGAGCTTGAGGGCAGTGGTCAAAGTGTAAGATCAAAATAACAAAAGATAACCAAAATTATCAAATATAATCCCAAAAATATGAAAAGAAAAGAGAAGAGAAGGGAAGAGAAATGCTCAACCAAGCAATGTGCTTGAATCCGTCAATTGTAAATCGAACCCGTTCCCTTGCGAATCTCCCTTTTCTACTTGCTCGCAACGCTCTCTAATCTAAATCCAAATCCTAACTTCAACTTGATGGAGGGATGGATATGGGGTAATCAATAAAAGGAGTAAAACAGGGATTTTTGTTGCGAAAATGATGGCTGCAAACAACGAAAACACTTAGAAGTCGAACAACTGTAAAGAAATCAAACTGACTTAACAAAATACACTTCACCATGGATAGACCGTGGTGGCTACTGCCTCGATCGTTCTCATTTGCTCCTTCTGTTGCTTCTTCCTAAAACCACCTTAATTGTGGTTTTGGCTACGGTTTGTCCGTGTTGGGTATCTTTAGGTGTTCTTGGCTACCTTCTTTGATCCATAAGGCCTCAAATCTTCATTTTGCCATCATGTTTCGGCTCACATAGTCAAGATCTGCAATACTCTCAAAACAAGTGAAATCACGCATAATGGTAGAAATAGGGGCACAAATCATGCAATTTATCATATTAAACCCCTAAAATGACTCCTAAACACTCATGAATCCTATGTAAACATGACATTCATAACTTTTTATGCTTAAACCTTTACTTGCCCTCGAGGAAACGAAGGATAAAATCAATAAGGGGAGATGCATGTAGGACTCAAGAACATAGCAATCCCTTCAAACTAGGTGACTTGTAGCACATCACTAGCAAGAATATCAATTAATGACAACCCTAAATAATGTACAATACATTTCAAAATCAGGAGAAGGTAGATGTTTTGAAAGAAATGTACAGCCACAAGCCAGATATCAAACTTGATCTCCCCTACATAACCAAAAAGCCATCATGCAAGTACATAGAATTGTAGAGTTAACTAGACCGGTAGAACCACACTTTTGGGAAATGTGAATCACTCTCTCTCACATGTTTAAAATATAGCATGGGCTCACTTAAGACTCATTCCAAAGATGCAATCTAGCATATAGTTGACAAGGCTCTCAAATCCTCCAACACTAACAATGCAATCTGCAGATAACAATCTAGAGGATTTTGCATGGGTTGTAGTGTGGGCTAGAAGGGTTAAGGGAAAGGAAGTGGATAAATGCATTTAGGCAATGTGCATGTATGCAGCCAAATGACTAGGGAGCTAGCCAATAAGGCACCAAGAAACTATAAAGTTTTGCCAATACTCAAAACCCTAAGAGTACAATGAACGTACCCTAATGAATCATGTAGGAAAGGCGTTCACAAAGAAGGAATACAAGTTATTTTCATATCTAGTGTGAATCGCTTTTTTTTCGTATTTTTTTCTCTTTTTTCTCTATTTTTGTAACATGATTTTTCCACTATTTGTTTTTTTTCTTACCCTTTCTTGTTTTTTTTTTTTTTTGAACACTAAAACGAGAATTTTAACTATTGAAAGGCATAAGATGACTAATTGTTAACTCAGAACCTAATTCATATATGCACAATCTAAAGAAGAGGGGAATAAAACCAATTGCTTAATGTTATTAATGCATCAGTAAACCAACATATCAAAGTCACCTTAAGCTCAATTACCTCCAAAACTGCCCACCACATACATGAAGTGATGCTCAACAGACTTAGCATAAAGATGGAAGCATTTGTTTAGCCAATGGTTAATTTGAATGGATCATAACAAGAAAAGGATTATAGCTCAAAGAGGCTAGAAAAGGGGATAAATATGTAATACAAGGGCAAGCTATTTGGATATGTGGCTATTTGATCCTCTTAACCTTGTCAAAGGTCTTAGAAGAATCATAATAAGGATTAAAGAATGCAGTCCACATGACTTTCTTAGGACAGTCCTCTAGGCAAACAGAATAAGGATCAATAGCGGGACTATAACCTTTGAAGCAACCTTGGGATAGATAATCATCAACATTCCCACCAAGCACATCATTCACGTCATCCTCATAGCTGAGATCAACATGGCATTAGAAATCATAGGATTATTAATAGTGACATCAGTATAATACTCAGGAGAAGGAGAGGGTAATGAACAAAGAGGGGACGCATTTGAATGATCAAGGGAATTGGGGAGAACAATATCGTAACCAAGGCTAAGAAATTCCTTATGCATAAACACATCACATGGCCATTCTAAAAAAGTCTCAGCTAGATCATGCACCGTATCTAAAGTATCTTCTAACTTAAAACATGCATCCATACTACTAAACCTAGCAACAACCACAAATTATTCAACCATCTAGATCCCCATGCACTAAGCTAAAGCGAAAGATGAGTCAGGTAAGCTCAAGACATCAGTATTGTCTGTGGGCAATGCAAAGTTAACTTGAGTATAGCATGCATAACAAGGACACAAATTTATAGCATTGTCAATAGAATTACACAAGTCATAACTAAAAAGAGTATAATAAGATCTGGCATAAAATGCACAAGGATTAGAGAATGAATATCTAGAAACTCAACAAGCCTTCTCAAACTCAAATGAGTCCCAAGCAATCCACTTAAATAAATATCATGCCTTATCAACACTTTTAGCAACGAAACCCTAATACTCTGAAAGAGCACGGGTTTCACCATTCACACCCTCATCAACAATGTCTAAAATTTCTCATTTACCCACACAATAACCACAATGAGCAAGGCAGAAATTTTCTCATTTAAAATATTTTCAAAATAATTCATGCTCGAATTGAGAAAAATGACAAACGACCATTGTTTTTTTCCTAAAATTTTTTAGTTAATTTTTTAATTTTTAATTTTTCTTTTTTCTGGGAAAGAAAAACCAAATGCTTAGTCAAACCTATCAAGAAAAACCCAATATTCGACATTGTCCCTGAGAAGGGTGTCAAAAACTTGATAAGGCTGCAAGCACACGGTGGTGTTGTAGCAAATCAAGGTCATCCCCCACAAAGACTACATTGATCACATGGGGTCTACCTCGTTAAGATAGGCTAAGCGAGTCAAAAGTTCAGATTTGAAATGAAACTCTTCAACTACCTAATCAACAAATAAATAATCATAGAAGTAAGCAAATCAAGGACCCACCCAATCCATGCATCGATCAAGCACTTTTTCCTCAATTGATTGTTTTAAAACCGACAATTGAAGTATCACATCTCTCTTTCAAGGTGAAGTGAAATACCTATATCTAATCAATTACCATTTCTCAAGGGCTCTCAGTTTGCTTACGTTCATTAAGCATATGATTATCAAATTTATGGTTTATCAATTAGTGTGACTTTCTCGAGACTCCACACAATCAATTCAAATCTTAGGATTCAAGTATCAAATTTCACCTTTCAGTTCTTCATCCAATACCTAAAACATGTATGAAAGTTATCAAATTTCTTACAAGACATTAAACATCTAAGATTCGATGGAATAAGTAAATCAATCCAAAAACACCAAGGAGATCAACACAAGATTGGGCAAATTAACAAGTATTTGAATAAAACAAAACATAATCTTAAGAATGAGAAAAGAAAAGAGAAGAAAAGGGAAGAAAAATGCTCAGCTAAGCAACGCGCTTGAATCTATCGATTGCAAACTCGATCCCTCTTCCTTTAGAATCTCCCTCTTCTACTTGCTCTCAACACTCTCTAATATAAATCTAAATCCTAACTTGATGGAGGAATAGATATAGGGAGGTGAATGAAAGCAGTAAAACAGGGATTTTTATGGCAGAAATGATGGCCGCAAACATCAAAAACACTTACAAGTTGAACTGCAACAAAGAAATCAAGCTAACTTAAGGAAACACAGCTTGTCACAGACTGTAGGCACCACCGTGAACATAACCTGGTTGTCGCTGCCTCCGTTGTTCTCATCTGCTCCTTCTACTGCTTCTTCCTAGAACCTCCTCCACTACAGTTCTGGCCACAGTTTGTTTGTGTTGTGTGTCTTTGGGCCTTCTTGGTAACCTTCTTTGATCCATAAGGCCTCAAAATCTTCATTGTTCTATCATGCTTCGGCTCATAAAGTCAAAATTTGCAAATACTCTCAAAACAAGTGAAACCAATGATGATAGTAAAAATGAGCACACATCATACAATTAAGCATATTAAACCCCTAAAATGACTCCCAAACACTCATGAAATCCTATGCAAATATGCCACTCATTAGTTCATTATGCTTAAACCTTTGCTTGTCCTCAAGTAAACAATAGATAAAACTAACAAAGGGAGATGCATCTAGGACTCAAAAACATACAACCCCCTCAAGCTGGGTGACTCATAGAACATCACTATTAAGAATGTCAATCAATGATAACCTGAAATAATGCATAATACATTTCAAAATCAGGAGAAGGTGGATGTTTTCAAAGAAATATACGACCATAAGCCAGATAAAAACTTATTTCCCTTTACAAAACCAAAAATCCATCATGCAAGCACATAGAATTATAGAGTTAATTAGACTGATAGAAGCTCACTTTTGGGAGATGTGAATCACTCTCTCGCGTGTGTTTAAAATATAGCACATAGTCACTCAAGACGCATTGCAAAGATGCAAGCTCTGGCATGCCTAACAAGGCTCTCAAATGTTCCACCATGGATGATGCAATGTGCACAGAACATCCAAGAGGACTTTGATGGGTTGTGGTGTAGGTTAGAAGGGTTAAAGGCAAGGAAGTGGACAAATGCATTTGGGCAATGTGGATGTATGTAGCCGACTAACTAGGGAGCTAGCCAACAAGGAACCAATAAACCATAAAGTTTTGCCAACACCCCAAACCCCAACATTACAATGAACATGCTTTAGTGAATCATATACAAAAGGAGTTGATAAAGAAGGAACACAAATTATTTTCCTATCTAGTGTGAATCACTTAGGCTTGTTTTCCTATTTTTTTCTCTTTTTTCTCTTTTTTCTAACATTATTTTTTTGCTATTTTTTTTTCTTTCTTGCCCTTTCCTCTTTTTGAATAATGAAATGAGAATTTCAACTATTGAAAGGCATAAGACCACCAATTGTTAACTCGTAACCTAATTCATATATACACAATCCAAAGAAGAGGGCAATAAAACCAAATGCTCAATATCATCAATCCCTCAGTAAACCAACATGCCAAAGCCACCTTAAGCTAAATTACCTCCAAAACTACCCACCACATTCATGAAGTGATACTCCATAGACTTGGCGTAGAGATAGGAACATGTGTTTTGGACAAGGGTTAGTATGAAGGGATCACAACAAGAAAAGGATTATAACTCACAGAGGCTTGAAATGGGATAAATATGTAATACAAGGGCAGACTATTTGGATATGTGGCTGAAATGTTTTAAAAAAAGAAATATCTCTATCATATCATCAAATATACACATGCTAATGTGGTTTTGAATAAGAGCCGAGGGAAGTGCTAGAGATGCAACATGGAAGAGTCACACGCATGAAAGAAAATGAGACTAAATATAATGATTAGTCTAAAGAAGGCTCGGAGTCTCACAGGATACCTACTAAGCTCTCAACTAGCTCCTAAAATGACTATCATCTACCAACGTTAGTGCTAAAGGATCCAAGTCGATAACATAGTTCTCAATCAAGACCAGGTTCAAGACAAGATATATTTACAAAACCTTTAAAATGTTTACCACCAAAAGGGATTACACATCGAAAGTTACTCATGCTTATGAAAGCCATTTTACCTAATGAATAACCGTTGGAGGTTATCTCTACCCAATTCACACCATCCCTACATCCAATCCTAAAATTAGGAACCTAAATGCAACTAAATGCAACACACCAATGCATACAAAGGGAAACCTCAAACTAAATGATGCAACAAGAATGCATCCCAAAAATAAAAATATAGAAAAGGTGAAACAACCCTCTCGCATACTTAGATAAAGCATTATTCAAGGTAAGAAAAAGTGGGAGAAAGGGAAGTAAACAAAAGAGGACAATCTCACCGGATTAGGTGCTTGATGCACCTAAGCTACGCCCTCCTTGTAAGTTGGGCAAATGGAGCATCAACCACTTTATCATGACTTCAAGACTCGGGTTATCGCATTAGACACCATCAATTCATGTAGAAGCTTATCAAACTCCTAAGACCACAAGTTAGAAAACACAAGGTAAGAGGCAATAGCCAAATAACACCAAAGACAATAAGTACCCTTTTAACCTAGTCAAAGGTCTTAGCTAAATCATAGGTAGGATTAAAGAATGTAGCCCATGTGAATTTCATAGGCAAGCCCCCTAGGCATATATAACAATGATCATTGGAAGGATTATATCCTCTAAAGCAACCTAAAGATAGATGATTATCAACATTCTCCCCAAGCACATCAAACATGTTACCCTCATAGCCCAAATCAACATTAACATCACAAATCATAGGATTATAAATAGGCACATCAATAGAATACTTGGGGAAAGGAGAGGGTAATGAAAAAAGTGGAAAAGCATCTAAATGATCAAGGGGATTAGGGAGAATACTATCATAACTAAAGCTAGGAAAGTCTTCGCGCACATACACATCACAAGACCCCTCCAAAGGTGTCTTAGCTAGATCATGCACCTTATCTAAGGTGTTTTTCGACTCAAAACATGCACCAACTACATTAAACCTAGCAACAACCCCAAAAGATTCACCCATCTCGAGCCTCATGCACTGAGGCAAATGGAAGGATGAATCAGGTAAGGTTAAGATAACATCAGTGTTGTCCCTAGGTCATGCAAAGTAAGGTTGACCATAGCATGCATAATGAGGACACAAATTTATGGGCATGGTCAGCAAAATTACACAAGTCACACCAAAAAAGAGCATAATAAGATGTAGCATAATATGCACAAGGATCAGAGAATTAATATTTAGGAACACGGCCAACTTTCTCAAACTCAAAAGAATCCAAGTAATCCACTCAAGCAAATGTCATGCCTTATCAACACTTTTAGTAAGAAAACCCCAATACTCTAAAAGAGTATGGGTTTCACTATTTACACCCTCAACAACAATGTCTTAAGTTTTCCACGTACCGCACAACAACCACATTGATTAATAAAGAGATTTAATCATTTAAAATAATCCAAAATAATTCATGCTCGAATTAGGAAAAATAGAAAATGGCCATCATCTTTTTTTCCTTAAAATTTTTAATTATCAATTTTTTGCTTATTTTTGTTCAACAAAAAATAAAATGCTTAGTCAAACCTATAAAGAAAGTCAATATTTGACATTAGTCCCTGGCAACGGTGCCAAAAACTTGATAGGGCCGCAAGCGCATGGCGGTGTTGTAGCAAATCTAGGTTGTCTCCCACAAGGATTAGGTTGATCACATGGGGTTTATCTCCTTAGGATAGGATAAGCGAATCAAAATTTGAGATTTGAAATAAATTATTCCACTATCTAATCAAATGAATAAGTAATTCATAGAATTAAGCAAATCAAGTAACCACCCGATCCACACATCAACCAATCGCTTTTCCCTCAATTGATTGTTTTAAAACCGATAACCAAAATATCACTTCCTGCTTTCAAGGTAAAGTGAAATACCTAAATCCAACCAATTACATTTTCTTAAGGGCTCTCGATTTGTTTAGATTCATAAAACATATGATTATCAAATTCGTGTTTCTCGATTGGTGTAACTTTCTCAAGACTCCACACAATAAAGGTGAACCCTAGGATTCAAGTATCGAATTTTACCTTTCAGTTGTTGATCCAGTACCCAAAACATGAAAGAAAGTGATCAAATTTCTTATAAGACAATAAACATCTAACATTCGACAGAAAAATTCAATAGATTCCAAAATATCAAGAAGTTCAACCACAAGATTGAGAAAATTAACAAGTATTTGAATAAACCCAAGATCAAAACAACAAAAAATAATCAAAACTACAAAACATAATCGTAAAAATGAGGGGGAAAAAAAAAGATTAGAGAAGAGAAGAGAAATATGCAGCCAAATAACGCGCTTGAATCTGTCAATTGCAAACTCGATCCCACTTCCTTGGGAATATCCCTCTTCTATTTGCTCTCAACTCTCTTTAATCTAAATCTAATCCTAACTTAATGGAAGAATGGATATGAGGTGACAAGTGAAAGCAGTAAAACAG